>JAJEJH010001267.1:0-34169 GCA_026122585.1 Anacardium occidentale | reverse complement strand
GAGGAGTGGATTGAGTCAGTGGAGAGTGTGATGGGTTTATTCACACTGTCAGAGCGGGAGAAAGTCAGATTTGCGACGTTCTATCTTAGGGGCGACGCTAAGGGTTGGTGGAGCATAGCTAGGTCTACCATCCCTGAGGAGCAGATGACCTGGGCAGAGTTCAGACGGCTGTTTGATGCCGAGTACAGGCTCGCCGAGATGATGTATGCCAAGGCCCAGGAGTTCATTGATCTGATTCAAGGGTCGGACTCAGTTAAGGAGTATGCGATCAAGTTTAATGCTTTGGCGAGATTCGTTCCCGGTTTGGCAGGGACCGAGTTGGGGCGAGTTCAGAAGTTCATCCATGGCTTGCGTTCTGACATAGCCAGGGATGTCTTGACAGGGCCGTATCCTCCCCAGCTGCTTAGTGATGCTTTGGGGAGAGCACTCAGATCAGAGGCTAGTCTTCAGAGGATGGAGGCTATGACCAGTGAGGTCGACAGAGAGCAGTGGGTAGAGGAGGAAGACAGAGGCAAGAGACCTATGTCAGCCGAGAGGGCAGCCAGAGAGTTTCAGAGACAGAGATTTGCACCCCAGCCGCCACAGTGTCCCAGATGTGGCAGGTGCCATTCAGGAGAGTGTTGGGCTGACCAGATTGTGTGTTACATGTGCCGTCAGCCAGGGCACAAGATGGCAGAGTGCCCAGCCAGAGAGGGAGCTAGAGTTGGGCCTAGCAGAGGTGGTGTTCGACGGTTCAGAGATAGGAGAGATCCACCCAGAGATAGAGCTGGTACAGAGCGAGGTGGAGCAGATGTTCCCAGACCCGGTGGTGGAGCACCTGGAGGAGGTGCTGGTACCTCAGGAGGAGGCGGAAGCAGAGCTAGAGTTTATGCTATCCGCCAGAAGCAGACAGAGATGGTACCCCATGCAGAGACGAGTCAGTGACTTTATCTTGATACTCCTTCCTGTTTTTGGTTGATTGTGGGGCCACACACAGAGCTTTATAATTTGGTGTGTAGTGGAGAGATTAGGGGTTGACCCTAGTGTGGCCGGTAGGAGTATCCTTGCAGTGATGTTAGATGAGAGTCCTGGAGTGAGCTGACAGAGTTCAGAGACACAGGAGATTAGCAGAGAGATTTGAGTCATCCCCTCAGATAGTGTTACTGGTGTTCCAGTGACAGAGGATGACATAATGAGGAATGATCAGAGAGCTTTTAAGATAAAAGCAAGGAGGATTTGCTTGGCACTCGGAGTATACAGCCACAGTAGGACAGAAACAGTGCAAGAGGAACAGAGTTCAAGCCCAGAGAATCAGAGTGCGCAGCGGAAGCGTGGCGGAAGCCAGGTATTAATAAGTAAAGCCGGATGGCAAGATCCGCAATGAGAGAGACAAGCGTCTCGCAGACCAGCTTCAGCAGAGGCTTCATGGCTTAGCCAGTGTGTGGGAGAAGCCACTTGAGAGGTAGAGTCTGAGATCAGGGGTAGTTTCCAGAGTTAGCCAGATAATTCCGGGGTCAGAATTCTTTTAAGAGGGTAGGAATGTAGCATCCCGAGTTTTTGTAGAAAAGCCCTTAGGGATAGAGTTCTGGGGTTAGATTTATAACTGCGATTAGGGTGGGGGTCCTGAGAAGTTCAGGGGTGAGATGGTAGTTTTCCAGAGCCGAGTGGCCTTCGTATGATGCCTTTAGGGAGGTTTTAATCATGCGAAGCGCGGGAAATGGATGTTTATTCATTTTCCCTGGTGCACTCCCGTGCGCTGTGCCCTGCACGCCCGTGCAGGTGGGTAGCAGGAGAGAGAGACGGGAGATTTATTAGTTTCTCACCCAGCAGCCTCCCATTTCCAGCTCAGTTTCTCTTGTTCTCAGCAGCTCCCAGCCCTAGATCAGATTTCCAGCTTCCAGCAGCTCCTAGTCCAGCTAGAGAGACCAGAGATCAGCTTGAGTTAGAGTTCCCAGCAGCCATGGCGAGAGGTAAGTGTTTCTTACTCTCTCCTTCAGTTTTCCAGCTTGTTTGATGTGGATGGAAATGCGAGTTTCCATTCCTAGCTTGAGATGCTATGCTTGTATGTATGTATGATGATGAGATGATGATTATATGTTGATTGCCATGCTTATTTTCCACCTAGAACCATGCATGCTTTGCTTGTGTGTGTGTAGTGTGAGAAAACTTGATGTGTTAATGGTGGAATCAGTGCAGTGGATGGATGTTGAGATTGATGATTGATATGTGTTATTAGAAGTGCCATTTATGCATATTTCCAGTTAATTTCAGTTTGGTTGAGAATCAGTTGGTTTCCAGCGCGTTTCAGTTGAGCCATGTCTGAGCAGAGCAAGACACACGACCGTGTGCCCGCAAGAGCACGCCCGTGTGCCCTTGTTTCTGCAAGGACACGGCCGTGTGCACGAAGTGCACACGGGCAGAAAACGCAGGGACACGACCGTGTGTCCTGAGAGACACGGCCGTGTGTCCTATTTATTGCATGAAATGGCCAGAATTCCAGAAGCACACACGCCCAGACGCACGACCGACACACGGTCCCGTGTGCTGGGGCATACGCCCGTGTGCCTTTGCCTGCACGGCCGTGTGTGTGTGCTACACGATTGTGTGCTTTCCTTGCACGGCCGTGTGTCAGCCAGTTTCTTCCAGAAATTCAGAAATTGATTTATTAAAGGTTTGGTAATCCATCCAAAGGCAATCAGACATCAGATAATTCAGAATTCAGTTAAGAATAGCAGCATATGCATTCAGAGTATAGCATATAGTCTGAATGAGGATCCAGGGAATCCGAATTCAATAGTTTTCAGCAGTCAGAACCCAATCTATGGGTTTCAGTTTTGGGGTGAACTCGAGGGGGTATCTGTGGGACCCAGCTTTCTGACACCAGTCAGTCAGCTCAGCAGTATATCAGCAGATCAGTTTCAGTTTTCTAGCCAGTAGCTAGAATGTTCAGCCCACTTGGCCAGGATGCCGAATCCCTGTGTTCATCAGCCTGATCAGCACAGTAGGTACCTTCGGGTACATTCAGTTGGATGCTCAGATACATGCATCATCAGTCATTTTCGGATTCCAGCGCAGCATGTCATTTCATATATTCATATTGACATGCATTAATCAGAAATTAATAACCAGATAACAGAGTAATCAGATAAATCAGATTCAGCAACCACAAGCGCATAGATGCATGTATAGGGCCGACCAGGTATGTATGCCCTTGTTGCTGCTTGCGTGGGTTGAGGGAAGTAAGGAATGCTTACTGGGTGATCTTTATCACTCATCCCTTTCCTTCTTCCTTCCTTTTCAGGTCAGTTTGCTGCTGGCGAGGAGCGGGTGGATTGAGGCTGGCAAGGAGGACCCCACACACACTCCCCAGTTTGTATTTTATTTTCAGTTGGACCTGTGAGGTCTTGTACTTGTACGTTTTGTAAATGTATATGTACTTAGATGTAAAACAGTTGTACAGAGCAGTTTTATATATATATATATATAGTAAAGCCAGTTGGGCTCATTGTATATTTCAGTTTCAGCTTCCGCTTGCAGTGTAAATTAGATCAGCAGTAGTATTTTCTTTTTCGTAGGATTCCCGTCGCGGGTACCCAGATTTTCAGTTTAATTAATAAAAGATCAGTATCTTTCAGCAGCAGGGGTACTCGGGGCGGCGGGTCCTACAGTCTCCCCTTTTGAAAGATATTTTATGCATATGAACTTTTCTCCCCCTTTTTAAAAGACAATTTTTACTCCCCCTTCGAAAAAGCTAAATGATATCAATTGTTGATGGAAAACATAAATACTTCAACTGATATCAATTTATAAATACTCCCCCTCACAATAATACACAATTTCAATCAAGGAGCATTCAAGTTTTATTTCTCCCCCTTTTTGAAATGATATATGCACTAAATTCATCATTTTCTTCAAAAATAATTTGATCATTAAAGCACATGGGAAGAATTTTGCAGAAAATTAAGAAAAATGTGAAACTGAAGCATTTTCTGCAATTTGTGCCATGCACGGTCGTGTTGATACTTGACACGGGCGTGTATGTCTGATTTCGTGACATGCACGGTCGTGTATCATTTATGCACGGGACCGTGACTGGGCATGCACAGTCGTGCAACTCACATGCACGGTCGTGTGTGACCTATAAAACCCAGAAAATCTGTAGAAAACTGCAGTATGACACAGGGGGCATTTTCCAAAACACTTTCAAATCTTTCAGAAATGATTTTTGTTCAATTCGAAACATTGAAAGTAAACTAAAAACATATTTTAAACATGTTTAAACATAATTTAACCACAATTCACATGTTTGAAATATTTTTGCAATTCCTTGGGGAATAATGGGGAATAATGGGGAATTTAAAACATGAAATGCAAATTTTGATCAAAACACATCAAATATATCATTTTTGCATGTTTTAACCATGGGGGAATTTTACTATACGAATTCATGTCATTTGCACTCAACACAAGCAAGTTTGATTCATTCTTGACATGAATTCCAACATTGCACACGTTATATCCTAAGCATATATACATATAATTCTTGCATCAATTCAACTCAACTAATCATACAAGGCAAGTAAAAATATGCATCTCAATTCAGCACAGTTATAACATGGCAAACATAATCATCATCAACCAAGTAAAACATATAAATATAGATTTAGACACTTACTTGGAATGATGACTTTCCTACACCATATTTTCATTCTTTGTTGGTGTAGAAGCACAAGGAGACTCTTTCTTCTTTATCTTCGTCGTCCGAGTCTTCCTTGCTTAATGCGGCAAGCACCTTTTTTTTCGATTTCTTCTTTTTCCTCCGAGGACATTCTTGCCGATAATGTCCTTCCTTTCCGCACTCATAGCAAGTCACCACCCTTTCTTTCTTTTTCTTCTTTCCTTTTGAAAGGAACTTGCTGAACTTCTTGGAGAGCATCTTCAAATCTTCCTCATCCATCGAGCTCTCTTCTTCGGTTGAGTTTTCTTCATCTTCACTTGTGTCCTCCTCAACCTTGAGTGCGATATTCTTCTTCTTCTCCTCCTTCTTGGGCATCCATTTCATCTCGTGAGTTAGAAGACTCCCGATCAATTCGTCCATGCCCATGTTGGTCAAGTCCTTCGATTCTTCAATTGCCGTCACCTTCATACTCCAAGCTTCCGGCAATGATCGTAGCACCTTCTTGACCAACTCAACATTCTCAAACCTCTTTCCCAATCCTCTCAATTCATTTACTAGGTTTGAGAAGCGTTTATACATCTCCGTGAGGTTTTCATCTTTCTTCATTTCGAACAATTCGTACTCACGGAAAAGCATCTCCACCTTGGACTCCCTCACTTGGCTTGTACCTTCATGAGTCATTTGGAGGATCATCCAAGCTTCATGTGCTGTTTCACAAGACGAAACACGGTTAAATTCCGTGGTATCTAAAGCACAAAACAGCATATTTAATGCCCTTGAATTTAAACTCATCAATTTTTCATCATTTTCATTAAATTCAAATTCATTCTTGGGCAAATTTGTATTTGGATCAATAGGGACAAAATCACCCTTATCAATAATTTTCCAAAGTTTATAGTCAATGGATTGAACAAAAAATTTCATACGAATTTTCCATTGACCATAGTTTATACCACAAAATAAGGGTGGCCTATTTGAACTACCCCCTTCTTCGAAAGATGGTTTTTGAAAAATATTTGCCATGTCAGTTTCGAAAACAGATCTTAAGCTCTAAAAATCGTTAGATTTTCGAAAACTAGAGCCCAAGCTCTGATACCAATTGTTAAACCCCAAAAGCTAAATGGCAAATTACCTAGAGGGGGGGTGAATAGGTTATTTAAAAATCTTTGAAATCTTAATTCCTTTCCTATTCAACCAACACAACATGCATATATATAAAAACAATTAAGCACAATTAAATGACTAAGCAAATATAAATAAAGAGAGTAAGGGAAAGAAATTGCTCAGCCGATTTTTAGAGTGGTTCGGAGCTTCTCCATGCCTCCTACGTCCACTACTCCAAGCAACCCCGCTTGAAGACTTTTCTTCCACTAACTTCAACCCCGAAGTTACAATAGTTTTTTGACAAGGGAATTTCGCCCTTAACACTAGTTTTGATACAAGGGATTGCGCCCTTAACTTAGTTTTAACAGGGATTACGCCCCAACACTAGTTTCACGGGATTGCGCCCAAGGGTTTGTGGAATACCAATAATTTTTCTCACAAGGTTGATTTACAATAAGCACTCAAAGTTTCTCTCTAAGTGTATACAAGTAAGTTTGAGAGAGAAGTTTGGAGAAGAGATTAGAGAGTGAAAAATGCAAGTTTTAGGCTTGATTCTCTCTTCCTTCAATCTTCAAATCAGCTTCAATTTATAGGGAATGGAAGATTCTAGCCGTTGCAGCTGATTTGAGAGCCGTTGGAGCATTCTGGAAAGTTGCACGGGCGTGTCCGCTTGATGCACGGTCGTGCTCCCTTTTTCTGCACTTTTCCAACGGTCAATTTTGTGTTAGCACGGGCGTGTGTTCTGCATCACACGGGCGTGTGTTATTTTTCTCCAAATTCCAGAAGCAAGCACGGGTCACCAGCACGATGAGCACACGGAAAGCGCACGACTTCATTTTGGCCTTGCACACGGGCGTGCGTCAATGCTACACGGCCGTGTGTGTCATTTTCCTTTAGACACACGGTCGTGCCTACTCCCAGCACACGGGCGTGTGCGCTCTTTTGCCTTGACACACGGCTGTGTGTCCTTCTGCACACGGTCGTGTGTGCCATTTCTTCACAGCACGGGCGTGTTTACCTTAATGCACGGGCGTGTGCGGCTTGTTGCATGGGCGTGTGCTTTACTTTGTTTGAGCACGGGCGTGTTCACCTGCAGATTTCAGCCAGCACAAAAACTTTGGGTCCTCTTTGTCATGTTCAACACATGCATGGACCAATTAGATATTTTAACATACATTTTGCATCAATCAAAATCCACAAGGGTTCAACATATATGATCGTTGGTTAAGTCTGTAACATCCCAGATTCGGGGTCAGTTTGAGATTTCTGAGTTTTCTAGGGTTGTGAGAGCTTTTGGGGTGATTTGTGAGGTTTTTCTTGAGTTTGGGGTGTGTGCATGGATCCGTTTGGGTGGATTTGCATGCGAGCGCGGGAAAATGGCATTTTTGTAATTTTCCTGCCATGTACGACCGTACATGAGAGGTGTACGCCCGTGCATGCGATAAGTTCCAGCTGTCTTGAGTTTAAGTTGATCTTATCCGTTTCCAAACTCATTTTTTACCCAAAGTTTGGCTTTGATTTCAGAGGATATTCGCCCTAGAAGTGGAGAGTAGCTTCCTTGATCTTCCATTCAGCTTGATCTTGTGATCTTCTTGAGAGAGAAAGCATGTCTAAAGGTAGGTGCTTCTTTCCTCTTTTCCTTGTATTTTGATTCGGCTTGATGCTTGTTTTATGCATGAGATATGTTCCAGCATGCTTGTGATGTGCTCCTTGCGTGTTGATGATGATTTGAGATGATTATGTGTATGACTTATGCTTATTCACATGTTATGTGTGAGATTATGGGTTTTGAGATTGGGTTGGATGATTTGCTGGTGTTTTGAAGTTGCTGGAAGTGTATATATGTTTATTGGAAGTGTTTAGCATGTGATATATGCTTGTTTTACGTTTGGTATGCGTTTTCGGTCGGAATCGGGTTGATTCCGAGTGGTCATGGAGGTGCAGAGCAGGACGCACGCCCGTGCACCCGAGGGTCACGCCCGTGCACTCTGCGTATTCTGCATGGTCACGGCCGTGTTTACGTGCCCGTGCATGACCTAATTTGCAGGGTCACGCCCGTACACAGCTTATGTACGCCCGTGCACTCAGTGAAATGTGAGAAATTGCTTGAAATTCCAGAACCTTACACGACCTTATGCACGAGTTGGTCACGGTCCCGTGCACGTTCACTTACGCCCGTACACGCGATCACGCACGCCCGTACGTCAGGCAGAATTTGAGAATTAAGCTTTAATTGAGAAAATGTGCACAGTAAACCCTATCCAATGGATAGAAAACAGTAAATTGAGCTCAAATAAGATACATGATGCATCATATGCATACGCATAGCATGGCATGCCATCCAGTGTTTTCAGATACGGATCCGAGGATCCGAATTCATGTTTTCAGTTGAAAAACACAGTTTTCAGAGGTGAATACGAGGGGGCACTTGTGAGTTTCAGCACCCGTGTCACCAGGAGTTATATACTCATTACTAGCCCTATGTATTGGCATTGTGTCGGGTTGCTCAGTTAGAAGCTTAGGTTTCCTGGTCCGAGGATCAGATGAGTTTTATAACGCGAGGCGCTCCGATCAGTTATGTTCTAGGCCGAGGCCTGATGGCATCACGTGGGCCATACAGTTTGTGGCACGTGTTTGCAGTGGAAACTCACATGGCCAAAGTGCCGAATCCCTGTATTTCATCAGTCTGCGCAGCACAGTTTTCAGCATATCATGGTACCCCAGGGTACATAGTTTTCAGTACAGCTTTCAGATAAAGCTATTATGAGATTTTCAGATATAGGATCCCAGGATCCAACAGTAGTTTTTATGAACAGTTTTCAGAAAACTATTTTCAGTATACAGGCCCAGGCCTAGTTATGATTTCAGCATGTTATCATATCATGTCATGATTATATGACACAGTGCATATCATTCAGAGAATGATAAGACAGTAAGAAACTGTAAATGAACAGAATATGAAACAGCGTGTAAAAGACACGAACAACAGAATATCAGAACATGTTAAGCCACGTATTGACACGTGAACTTCAGATAACAGTACCAGTATCAGATCAGAACAGTTCAATTTATGATTTCAGTCACAGTTCGGTGCGTCAAGTTTGACCTTCCGGATTACTCTTCACTCTAGGTTGTTTACGTATACTCATATACGTATTTTACGACCCAGTATGAGGTAGTATCCGATCCGTGAAGATGAGACCGTCAGAGTGGTTTTCAGTTGAGCCTGTTCAGTTGTGTTGAGGTGGCAATCCTTCGAGAAGGGTCGGTTTAGGGTCTGAGGATATGAAGTGCTTACTGAGTGATTTTATCGCTCACTCCCTACTTTCCTTTCTCTTGCAGGTAGGTTGTTGGCAGCTGGGAGGAGGAGTCTGCTGCTATTTGGGATCCAGTTTACTTCAGTTTGTTGTATGCACATGTATATGTTTTTCCGCGAATATTTTAATATGATCAGTTTTTTTAATTGGGCATGTATATATGTATGTATACATTGTACTACAAGTCTTCCGCTGTGATATGTTAGTTCAGTTAAGCATTTCGGTCGGGTATTATTGACCATATTTTCTTTATTTATTTATTATTATTTTATTAAGCAGTGAACAGTAATACCCTTCTGGGATGTCTAACAAAGTCTTGGATTGAAACACCTAGACAACCAACAAGAGAGAGATAGTGGTTTTCGAGTTTAGTTTTTATACTATGAACACGTGGATAAATAAATTATGATTTTTTTTATAATAAATTGATATTTAACACTTCAAGAAAAATTACTTTTAGTATCAAAAAATTACCATAAGATGGAATCTTATACCAATTTGTATCGGATCAGCTTCAAAATGTATTAGAAGGATAGTTATACCGAAATCCAATAGAAATTTTTTATTTTAGTATTGACAATAATCGGATAATATTTTAAATTAGAAATATAATCAGATTCGAATCTGTTGGTAATAACTGCCATAGACTATAACGTTCTAAAGCTAGTTTTATACATATTAACACTAGAATTTTTCTGTTGTTAATTTTTATTTATTTTTTATACAATATTTATGTAGCATCGGATTATTTTTTTATGCTAAAAAAAAATTATTTTTATTGAGTAAGGACTACAAAAATGGAGGACAAGATCTACCAAGCTCATGTTCTTGTGAAGATTTCAAATCATTTCTAGCAAATTTTTGCAGTATTTTTAAGAGCTTGTTGGATGGTTTGAAAAAAGGTTATTAGGATTTGATATTTAATTTGAATATTTTATATATTGTTATAAGATTCAATTTAATTATGTTGAAAAAGTTTGACTTCTTTGCATAAATTTTATGTTTTTTGTATTTTTAATTGATAATATTTGCATTGAATTAATATTTTAATTGAATTGTATTGAAATATGAAATTAGTTACAACAAAAAATGTATATTGGATTGCATGACAATGTTAAAAAAATAAGTAATACATTAGAATTGATTAGAATCGGAATAGAATCGGCCAAAACTTCACAAATAGAATCGGATTAACATAAGATAATATTAACACTGAAATAGTATTGAACTAAATTTAAAAGATATATCAAATTAATACCGAAAACATTTATAATCATTTAATATGACTGATTCTAATCTAAAACTATATTAACATTAAATCTATTTTTCGATTTTAATACAATTATCATCAGCCCTTTTTATGTAGGTCAAAATTTGGTATTAATAGTATTTAACATCAGATCTTGGACAATACAAAAAATAATTTTCCTTGAATTGTAGTTAGAGTAAAATTATGATATTTTTCAAATTTATACAAATTTTATCATCAAAATAGACACCTGGTTTCATCAAAGTGTGCTTGATGAAAAATGATCATTCGGCCAATAATCAACCAATATAACACTCTGGTTGATGCAAAGTGAGAAGCAGGTACGCTTGAAGTTGAAGGGAAGAAAGCGAGGATGGACGAATGCAGACGAGGATTTCTTCAAGGTCGACAGACATTGTATGCGGTGGTGAAGAGAGGGCATTAAATAGGAAGCAGAAGCTGTTGGGGGTGGCGTTGCTCTCATTTAATGCTAAGAATTTGGCTTTGTGTATGAGATTACGTGTACCAACCAATTCTTTCGTTCCACGTTGTTGGAAGGAATTGTGTCTCATCAACTGTTAAAGCCTCTGACCGTAACCCAATTTTTGTTGATGTGAAGAACATTTTGTTTCATCTTCATCCTGCTACATCTTCATCCTGTGGGATGGAATCAGTTTGTTTGCTTGTCATTTGCTTTTTGGAAATCGTGACACGGCCACTGGACGGTGGTGGTAATAATTGAGTTGGGTGAACCCGTATAAGTGAGAGAAAAAGTTTTTTTGTGAGAGGATTGAATTCACTTTGCTTCAAATCTAAAATTAAATTATCTTTTAAAATACGTTGAAGTTTTAACTCATCTGTTTTTAACTGGGTTTAATTTAAATCGAATTCGCAGAAAAAGCTCTTCTGAGACCAAGCCATAACTACAAAAAGAAGCTTGAATATACTATGATCGATTAAAACCAGATAGCCTTTCTACTTTCGAAGCATATATAGAACCTGACGATAAGTATATATGACAAGTTATTTTGAGGAAACTTGCCAGCCAGCCAGCCATCTCTATTTGAAATCATTCAATTCTTGTTATGGATTAGTCACTAGAAGTGTGAAAAATGAGTGACAAAGTGATACCCAGATTACTTGAAAGCAAAAATTACAGAAGGGTTCAGGTGGGACATGAAAGAGGTTTTACTTTCGAGTCTCCCATGCACGTGAGGATCACAGATTTCTGGACATATGTTACATGGAGGTGTGGACGAAAGGCATTAAAGTCACGAAAGTGAGATGCTATCCGAAAGAGGAAATGGCAGTTGAGTGTGTGTGTGTGTGTATATATATATATATATATATATATACACGAGGCCAAAGTATGTGCGTGTTTGCTTCATCCCCACCTATAGTATCAACATGCATTTGGGCTCCATTTTCTCACCAGTAACATCTTAACTTTCAAACCCTAATCAACAAGATCTACCTCTATTCTTCCTCCCTCTGTCTCTTATTTTGACCACGACGAAGGATTAAAGCCAATTAGTACATTGTAATCAATTATTTGTTACAGTGAATTAACTTCGAGTTCGACTAAAACTTTCTTCAATAATGAATCATGCAGTTAATCACGTTGTCTGTATAGGACGACTTTGAATGTGACTTTGAGACGAACTGGGCCTAGCCATCACTTTCATGTAAAATTATATTGAATTGTCTGCGACGAAAAGTCAATCTCCAGCTAAGTATGTACTCACATTTCAGATATGTGAACCGCAAGTTTTGACCTAGACTGCCTTACAAGATAGGAATACCAGATCATTGCATTTCAAACCCACCTTATATATATGACACTGAAACTAATTATAGCCAGAAGATTAATTTCTCATTTCGCTATAAATGGTTAAGATAAGTTGAATGGGTTGACTTCCCCATTCAACTTACATAAATTTCCCGAGACTCTGATACGAATAAAGACTTGAGGGTTGAAGAAGAGCTTCATGGTTTTTTGGGATCGGGAAACCCTTGTACAAGGTCAGCATGAAAAGTATATGAATATATTAATGCCTTGATTGTTGCAGGTATGACGATGAAATGTGCATAAATACCAGGCTTCTAGCTTTGAACGATTCAAAAAGAGAGAAGTTGGTGGGTAAGTTATTAATACCATGATGAAAACTGGAAGACTCTAACGCTATGCTGCGAAGCTATCACGCCTTTTCGTACAAATAAATCATACTTTCTTAGGCCAAAAGGTTTTTTAAATGATCCCCACAAATTTTTAAAAAATATTTTTTTGAATAAAAATTTAAAAAATATTTTAATTTTAAAAATAATTAAAATATAAAATTATATTAATATAAATTTAAAATAATAATAAAATATTAAAATTTTGATAAAAAAGTAATAAAACTAATAAAAATTTAGAAAATAATTTTTTTTAAAAATAGTTACTAGCTAAAAACGGTCACTTGATTCCATTAACAATCAAATTTAGTTATCTTGATGGTGGAAGTTGCTAAAGACTTAGTGGAGACGACCAAATTTGGCTGTTTTTGCATCGAAACGGCTAGATTTAATCGTCAATAGAATTAGATCACTATTTTCAATTATCTAATTAGGTTAACGATAAATACTGTCATCAATGACGTTATCGGCAACTGTGACTGCTTTATTTTATTTTATTTTTTAAATTTTTATAATTGTTAAAATTTTTATAATTATTTTTATTATTATTATATTAACATGATTTTATTTCAAAATTTATTTTAATATTAAAATTATTTATTCTTTATCAAAGGATATTTTAGCTATTTCACTAAAATTGTTAGTGAAATTAAATGAAGTTGGTTAATAAGTGAGTATTTGACTTTTTAAAAGTTTTTAGATAAAAATTTACCATTTAGAAAAACCTTGGGTGGGAATAAGTTCAACAATTAATTCCACTAGAAGTCATGTAAAGATTACAACTATCAAATTATCCCATACTAAAATTGTAGGACCCGCCGCCCCGAGTACCCCTGCTGCTGAATAAACTGTCTCTTTTATTAACTAAACTGAAAATCGGGTACCCGAGACGGGAATCCTACGGAAAAGAAACCAACCTGCCTGCTATACATGATAAGCGGAAGCTGAAACTGAAATAAAATATACAATGAGCCCATCTGACTTTTCATATATATGTATATTGTTTCTGTACAACATTCTTTACATCTGAAAATGTAAAACATACATACAAGACCTCACAGGTCCAAAACTGAAAAGAAATACATCAACAAGTGTGTGTGGGGTCCCCTCTCGCCAGCCTCAGTCCACCCGCTCCTCGCCAGCAGTAAAACCTGAAAAGGAAGGAAGAAGGGAAGGGATGAGTGATGAAAATCACTCAGTAAGCATTTCCTACTCCCCTCGACCCAAACAAGCACAAACAAGGGCACACATACCTGATCGGCCCTAAACATACATCTACACGCTTGCTGGTGCTGATTCTGATTGCTGTACTGCTGATTCTTATTATTAATTCGTTATTGAAATGAATGACATGTCATGATACTGAAATCTGGGTATTTACTGATGATGCATGCATCTGGAAAACTATATGTACCCGAAGGTACCTGCTGTGCTCATCAGGCTGATGAACACAGGGATTCGGCATCCTGGCCAAGTGGGCTGAAAATTCTAGCTACTGGCTAGAAAACTGAAATCTGATCTGCTGATATGCTGCTGAGCTGACTGACTGGTGTCAGAAAGCTGGGTCCCACAGATGCCCCCTCGAGTTCACCCCAAAACTGAAACCCATACATTGGGTTCTAACTGCTGAAATCTACTGAATTCAGATCCCTGGATCCTCATTCAGGCTACACGTTGTGCTATGCATGCTTATGCATCTGTTCTTAGCTGAAATCTGGATTATCTGATGATTATTAGGCCTTGGATGGATTACCAAACCTTTAACAATTCATTTCTGCCTTTTTCTGGAAAATCTGGAAGGCACACGACCGTGCAAGGAAGGCACACGGTCGTGCACGCAGCACACACGGCCGTGCTGGGCAAGGGCACACGGGCGTGTGCCCCAGCACACGGGACCGTGTGCTGGCCGTGCGTCTGGGCGTGTGTGCTTCTGGAATTTCTGGGCCATTTCAAGCAAAGATGGGACACACGACCGTGTCCCTCAGGACACACGGTCGTGTCCCTGCGTTTCCTGCCCGTGTGCACTTCGTGCACACGGCCGTGTCCTTGCAGAAACAAAGGCACACGGGCGTGCTCTTGCGGGCACACGGTCGTGTGTCTTGTTCTGCTCAGACATGGTTCGTCTGAAACGCGCTGGAAACCATCCGAAACTCAACCAATCTGCAATTAATCACAAACACACATCCAAGGCACTTCTATATACACATATACATCATCAATTTCATCTGTCATCCCAAACTACGAATTCCACCATGGCAAATGCAAGCTTTCTCTCACAACACACACCCACAAACAAGCAACATGTTATTGGGTGGAAAATAAGCATATCAAGCATCATATTCATCACATATAATCAGTCAAAATATTGGAAATGCACACATACATCTCCAATATCATCAGACAATCATCAAACAAGCTGGGGAATACGCTGAAGAAGTAAGAAACACTTACCTCTTGACATGGCTGCTGGGGATTCTAATCCAAGCTATTCTCTCTGATCTCTGGCTGGATTGGGAGCTGTTGGAAGCTGAATCTCGCGCCTAGGGCTGTGAACTACTGAACAAAGAAGAGAGATGGCTGAAACAGGTGAGAAATGCAATAACTCTCATCTCTCTCTCTCTCTTCTACCCACATGCACGGGCGTGCAGGGAAAAGTGCACGGGAGTGCACCAGGGAAAATGAAGGAAATTCATTTCCCGCGCTTCGCATGATTAAAACCTCCCTAAAGGCATCATACGAAGGCCACACAGCTCTGGAAAACTACTATCTCACCCCTGAACTCTTCTAAGCCCCCAATCTATCACTGAATTCTATTTCTAACCCCAGAACTCTACCCCTAAGGGCTTTCTAAAATCTGGGATGCTACAAAAATCTCCTCCTTCCTCTCACACATTTTCCTTCTTTGTTCCCTTTTACGTCTTTTCCCTATTTATTTTTCTTGTTATTCTCATCAACCCCACCATTTCAACTAAGGCAAACCGAAGTATATACCTTTTTATTGTGTACCAAAAAATGTACATCATGACAAAGGATATAGTTGTTAGCTCGAGTTTTGCTCCTTCTGCATTTCCTCCTCCTTCCTCCATAGTTGGTGCTCACCATCATTATGAACTCTCTTCATCGACTTCTCCTCCTATACCCTCCCCCTCTTTCTTTCACCATGAACACGAATCTTTACGCATCAATTCCACCTGTTTTGATTGTCTTGTCATTAATAAGCAACTTTTTTGCCAAATCGTAGCTTAGGTTGTGCTATGTCTCCTTTTTGTTGTTGTTACGCTCTATTGTTGAGATAATGAAAGAGTATGGCAAATAAATTTACAATATTATAAGATAGGGTTTTAACAAGGAATAAAATGGTGATGTTTGAGGGCTAGTAAGGGTGTTGGTGAATTAAGCGTTATTTTTTTGGTTGTTGAGTTACGATTTATGTTCACTTACCATAAATTAGAAGATGTCTACCCTATCATTTCGGAAAACTACAATGACAAGGATTCCTCAAGAAGAGATCTTCTTGAAGTCAAACAAGAGAAAAATTGGAGTACCCGGTCACGAAGGAGGTTGACAAATGAGGAAGAGGATAGGCGACATGCAAGGTCCCCCTAAAAGGGGGAATTAGCTGCGACCTGGCCCATAACTCTGACTAATTTTTTTTTCTTTTTTTAAATTTTAGAAAATAAAAAAAGAAAAAAGAAAATATTTAATCAAAATTAAACAGGGATAAAATAAATTAACATATCATATCAGAATTAAGCTCAAATCACCACATTTTTCAATTTCATCATGATGAATATGGTTAATCCCTATTCTTTTTTTTTTATACTAATTTTGTATTTGAAAATATGAAAACGAAAGTTTTATTTAAAAAACAAATTGAAACAATAAAAATAAAAGTCTTATTCAAAAAATGGACTGAAAGTGTGAAAATTAAGTATAAAAAAACTTAAATAGTAGCCTTAAAAAGTTTCAAATTCCCTCCAAATCGTTTACCTACAAACCCAAAAAGTTTTAAAAGTAATAAACTCCTGTCATATACACACCCAAAATCTTTCAAAACTTACAAAATCCCCCCCATATGACTCAGTTTGTGCACTGTTGCACGATGTTACACAAAGTCACACAATTCAGCTTCTCAGATCACCAACTAGGTGTTGAAAATTTGGAGGTGGAAATCGAATCATCCAGCTTTCTCACATCGTCCCATGGACTTGGAAACCAATGGATCTATGTGACTTGCCATTGAGAGGGAATCTAGATTATTCAGTTTCTAGATCTAGATCCAAATGATTATGAAAATCGACACACTACCAGAAACTTGAATTTTTTGGATAGCAGCTTGGCATTTTCTCCAAATCTAAAAGAATATTAAAATTTGATATTGTATCAGAGGGTGTGAGAAAGCTAGACAATTCGGCTTCTAGATCCATATTTTTAGCACCATGTCAGTGATTTAAGAAATTGAATCGTGAGCACATGAATCGGGTCATACGAAGGGATTTTGTAAGTTTTGAAAAATTCTAGGTGTGTGTGCAGGGGAGTTTACTACATTTTGAATTTCTTGAGTTTGCATGTTTCATGATTTACAGAGAGTTTGAAACTTTTAAAGTTGTTACTTAAGTTTTTTTATGCGTAGTTTTTATATTTTTAATCTGTTTTCTGAATAAAATTTTTGTTTTTATATTTTTAGTTTATTTTTCAAATAAAACTTTTATTTTCATATTTTTAGTTTATTTTTCATATAAAACTTTTGTTTTCATATTTTTAAAGACAAAATTAATATAAAAAAAATACATTAGGCATTACCATATTCATTATGATGAATTGAAAAATGTAATCATTTGGGTTTAATCCTACTATAGTAGGGTTGATTGGTTTTACTCATATTTAATTTTGATTATTTATTTTATTTTCTTGTAATATGGATAAAATGAATTCACAATAAATATTATTTAATAAAATAAAATAACAAAAATAGATATTATTACTAAAGAGACAAAATCACTTATCTATTTTACTTTTTTATATTTTCTTAAAATTATTAAAATTACGTACGTAACTCTATTCTTCCACAATAAATATAATAGTTTTTTTATAAAAAAAAAACGTATTTCTCGATAAAAATGATTCTTTATGAGGCGAAGGTAGGAAAAATGATAATCACTCACGAATAACTGACATCACATATCTGCCTGCCTTCTTGTTTTGGGCTATCGTGTCTTCACCACTTGTCAGATTACCATTGTGGTAGATGTTTGACCATCTCTGCTTTAAGTTTCATGATGCTTCGTTTTACGTGTTTCATATATTTTTCTCCAGTTTATTGCGAGAGGCCTTAAATTTGTTGTGTTGCTTCTGGGCCATAAGAACCATGGAAAGCCAAGTTGGCCCAACCCAACATTTGGGACACAAAGGAAAAACCGTAGGGCCCATGCAATTATACAGCCAGTCACTTACCCCATTTTGAAATATATAGTATTTTCACATTCGAATTCAGATCTAAGCTCGTTTAATTGATAGCCGAATCAGTAATATATTAAATAAATATTATAATAATATTCAAGTAAATAAAATTGTATTTAAGTCTTATATGATAAATATTCCTTACAAATTATATTTTTTTTCGATCGAACGACATATTCCCATTGAAGGTCTCCTTAAATGACAAAATCGCGCCCATAAGGTTTTAAAAAGCCTTTGTCATTTAAGAAAACCTTGGGTGGCAATTAGTCAGTTGGCCATTTTTTTCATTGTGATTCGGCCAGATTCATCTTCGAATAGATGGATGTGGCTATTCCGCAATGAACAATGCTGTACTAATCCAGAATATAATAGTGATAGGACTTTTACACAAGCATGTACCAGATTCTGAGATGATGTCTACTCTGTCCTGCTTGACGGCAGAATTATTAACAATAACAAGTCTTATAATGTTGGCCAGTTGTGATGTGAGTGGGGTGAGGTCTCACAATCACAGATCTTGTGCCGAAATACTACTTTTCTTCTTTCCATGTACTGCAACTTCACATGCGTGCGGTCCCTATTATTCGTCTCCTACCTTTTTTAATACATTTCGGTGTGAAGTTTCAGCAAACACAACGTGATCATACAGTAATTCATTGATGCTTTCAAAATTATCGTTTTCTTCTAACAAAAACAACGCCAAATTCGTATCTGCAAACGCCTCTACATTGCCGAACCCGTTTGGTTTTTATAACGGAAATGGGCTTGAGTTCGGGTTTGGCTTACTTGAGTTGATGAATAGTAACACTTAGGGCTACAATGCAATGAATTGATTTGCTTGCGGGTTTGTCATTGTTGTGTTCATGACTCAATTTAAGCATAATATCAATGAAGGCAAAAGACTTATTCCCACCCAATGTTACCTGACGATTATTTTATTCAAAATTTTTAAACAATTAAAAACTTATTTGTTGATCAATTTTTATTTAAATTTATTAATATTTATGAAATGATCAAAACTCTCTCATCAAAAAAATAATATTAATATTAAAATAAAATTTAATATTAATATAATAATAATAAATTAAAAAATATAAAAAAAATTAAAAGAGAAGTCATTGCTATTGATGACGACAATCCCTAAATACTTAATCGGGTGATCAAAAATGAGATTTCATTGAATTAATAGTTGGATCTGACTGTCTTAATGGTAGAAACAATCCATTATCAACGACAACAAAAATTGGTTGGTTTCAAACATATTAGTTGTTTTTGGTCATCTCTGATAACAAAAACGATCATACCTAATCACTTGATTTTTTTCAAAATTTGTATTATTATTTATAAATATTATATTATATTTATTTTTATAAAATTAATTTTATTATTTATTATTTTTAAAATTCTTTTTATTTTGGGTGGGAATAATTTGTTTGGCCTATCAATAAAACCTTGAAAAATTAAAAATTTTGCACTTACACTCTTAAGTTTATAGGGTTTAAATGAAATTTGTTAAGTCAAATTCAAATGATTTACTCTTATTTTAAACTCGAGCTAAGAGCTTTCTAGTTTAATAAACTTGAGTTCAAACATAAATAAAATTAAGTTGAGTTTAAATCAAATAATATTTAATATGGTTTGACTGCAATCGAACATAAGTTTTGGTAGGTCGATGTCAACATGCATTAATCTCAAATTTAATTCAATCTTTTCAAACTGATTATTTTTTAATTTAAACTTAACTTATTTAAATCAAATACCAAATTAAACTTATACTAATTGGATCCTATTCACTCATTTTACCAATGGATCAATAAGTATATTATTCAACCCACAGCTTTTTTTAGACTGCCTACAAAACCCATTGGGTTTTACTTTGTCAATGGATTCGACCCGATACAATTCTGATCATAAAGACGTACAAGATTCTGAAAATTATCCTTTTTCTGGTTGATATTATAATTACTATAAATGGTTGATTATCTTTAACCGCCAACAGAAACAAAATTGACTGGTCAAAAAATTCCAGGATATTCCGCTCTTAATTTTTTTCCTCTTCTGTAAATATCCGATATCCTCAAGGTTAATTTCGTAAAACAATGTAACCTAGGTCTCTGAACTACTCAAAAAATCAGAAATCCTGACCGTCTGATTATTAATAATTACCAATGAACGGTCAAAAATCGACGTTTGACTGAAGTACAAAAAATAAGGAAGGAATGATTGGTTTTGATAGAGCTTTGACCACGAAAAATCGAAACAAAAAGACACCTGGAGGCTTTTTAGAGAGAGATTTTAGAGAAGGTCGAGAGAAAATTTAGTAGAGGGAGAGGACCTGGGAGGAGGGAGAGAGAGGTGAAGGATTTTTGTCCGTCTTTGCTATTTGCTGGTTGATTTTGCTTTACAATTTTCTTTTGTAAGCTGAGGAAGAGAGAGAAAATATATTGTTTCTCTCTCTTCTTGTGAATCGATTTCGGTTTTTGAATTTTTTTTTTTTTTCATTAAAGGAAGGGGAAGATATTAGGGTTTGTACAAAGAAAATCATGAATGTGATGCGTCGACTGAAGAGCATTGCTTCTGGTCGTACTTCTATCTCTTCCGATCCTGTGAGTTTTTTTTTGTAAATAAAGTTTTAAACTTTTTTTAGCGTACTTTGAGGTTGGTTTTGGATTTTCAGCTTTGTGCTGGTCGCGTTTTGATTATTTGTTTATTTTTTTGAGTGATAATTGTTGGCTGCGATGTATTGCTGGTTCCCGAATTAGCTGCTTAGATTTTGAACACACACACACACACACACACACACATAATAGAGTTCTTGTGTTTGGTTGGAATCTTATGATGATTTATGTGGAATATGGTGAAGTGCTGTAGAATAGTGAAATTTATTGTTGTGTGAGAATATAATTTTTTTTTGGTGTGTCATGGCGCAGTATGGTTTATTGAACAGTAGTATTCATTAGATTTTTTTTTTTTTTAAATGACATTAACAGTTTTTTAGGGTAGTTGATGGTAGGATGTAATTTTGCGGTTGGCTTATCTGACGAGTCTTGTTGTTGCGGTTGGTGATGGGTCAAAATCTGCATTATTGGTTCTTTGCTAAGAATAGCTAGTTTTAATTTTAATCTGATTTCCTATTATAAACAAATATGAAGGCATCTATATCATGATTTAACTACAAGATGGAGAAATGAAAAGGAATTAAGGGAAATTAGTCATTCATCTAAGTTGCTGCATCTTTTCGGGATGTTGACTATGTCATATTATCATTAATTTGCATACAAGAAAGATACTACTATATCTCAGAAAATCACATTTTAATTTACTATGCCAGACTCAATTTTTTCTTTGTGGCTAGTAATGAGGTATCAATATAGGTGCTACCTTGAAACTACAAGAATATGCTGTTTTTTTTTATAGATGCAACATTGTTGTCTCTGTTTGCCATTACAAAATAATAATTTAATGCCTATACTTGATTAAATTTTCAAGTATCTGTTGAGAACAATTTTTAAAATTTCAAAATGATGTATTATTTGGTTGAGTTGATAGCCTTACAAAGGTACTTGTTTCCAGTTGCTAAAAGTTTTCATTAATATAGGCTCTTAACTTCTCACAAACGTTTTGAGTGGTATAGTATGCTTGTAATGTTGAAGAAGTTATAAGGTAACACAGAAGCATGGTTGGTTTCAAATTTTCATATCTTGATGTCTACTGGAAATATTTCAATCTTATTATGCAGGGTGGGGATTTGGGCATAAAGAGGGCAAAGGTTGATAAAGACACAGAGGTGGATGGGGGGAAAAATATAGTTGAGAGAAGCTCCACTAGTCTAGAGCAGCATATGGCTTCTACATCTCTGGAGCCTCATGCCAGTACATCCAATATATCTGCAGTTGCTACAACAGAAAGATCGGGCTATGATCAATTACCTAAGGAAATGCATGAGATGAGAATTAGAGATGACAGAAATGCCAACCGTGATGATAAGGTAATGGAACAACTATATGCTGAGGGTTCTTAAGGGGTGCTTCTTAAAGTCTTTTCACGATTCAAACAATTGATGATATTTCCGTGACTATGGTTCCGTGTGGTACTTTGTAATTTCTAATTACTGTTTTTGATCTACAACAGGATATGGAACCATCTGTTGTGAATGGTAAAGGAACAGAAGCTGGTCAGATAATTGCAACCACAGTAGGTGGTCGAAATGGACAGCCAAAGCAGGTGATTTGGACTCCTAATAGTTTACTACTTGATTTTTCAGGCTGGCCTTTTGGGTGCATGTGTTTTTAACCTGTCTTTTTTATCTTAAATTATGTATTTGTTGTTTTTATAGTGAAAATGTATTTTTGACTTCTTGGCTTATGATTAATTGGAGCAGCTGTTGCTTTGGATTTTTCCCCAAGGAGAGTGGGATTGATTGATTAGTGATGTCGAATTAGTTTGTACTAAAAAACATATTGAAAACAATATCTCTGATGGCAATACAAAGCAGTTTAGTATGCACAGAGATGAAGTGTTTACGGATGATAAACAAATTGTAATGTTCTATATAGAATTTTGAAAACACTATTTGTCAAAAGCCTTTGCTTTTATTATTTAACGAGTCTTGTCTATAAATTGGTCTACATTTAGGTTAATTTTTATTGTTGTTTTATTTGAGTGTTTGAAATGTGAACAAAACTTCTGACAATCTGTTAATACTTGGTTCCCAGACAATTTCTTTTATGGCAGAGCGTGTTGTTGGCACTGGTTCCTTTGGGGTTGTCTTTCAGGTAAGTGGAAGTTTTGTAATAATTAAACATATTTTTTGATTGAGACTTGAGCCTATGCTTTTGTCAAATTTATTCCTTATTTTTTTATTTATTTATGCTGCAGGCTAAGTGTCTGGAAACAGGAGATTCAGTTGCAATAAAGAAGGTGCTGCAGGATAAAAGATACAAAAATAGGGAACTCCAGATTATGCGTGTACTTGACCACCCTAATGTTGTTCAACTGAAGCACTGCTTCTTTTCAACTACTGAAAAAGATGAGCTGTACCTTAATCTTGTCTTAGAGTATATATCTGAAACTGTCTACCGTGTTTCAAAGCATTATAGCAGAATGAACCAACATGTGCCCATTATTTATGTGCAGCTGTATACATACCAGGTAAACCTTGAATCTGTGTTTTATTTTGTGGATATATTCCTGGTTCTGAGATTCTTCTGTTTATTATTGTGGATTGTTAATTGGCAACTTCTGTTGTGGTTTATTTTGCACAAGTTGGATGAACTATACTATCTTTTTGTAGATTTGTCGTGGCTTGAATTACCTGCACCATGTTGTTGGAGTCTGTCACCGTGATATCAAGCCACAAAATTTACTGGTAAGATTTTTTTGCATTATTTTTGCATGCAGATAGTGATATTAATGAAGAATTACGGTCCAAAATGCCCTCTTCTATGGTCCCTTAAGTTGATTTAATTAATATGCTATTTTTGCAATTAATTAATTGATCCTCTCACATCTTCTCTGTTCGTGACAAACTAATCAATTAATTCCCTTTTGAACAAACACTGATAGACTTAGTTATTTTCTGTTAATGCTTCGTCAAAAAATATTTAGGTTGTGCTATGATTTGCAGGTGAATCCCCACACTCACCAGCTAAAGATTTGTGATTTTGGGAGTGCAAAGATGTTGGTATGTTTGATTAGTTTTTCTTTATGTGAAAATTTGGTTGTACTATGATAACCTGTGTAAAACTTATGAGTTTCATTCTCGTGCCTTTAGGTGCCAGGTGAACCCAACATATCATACATATGCTCAAGATATTATAGGGCCCCAGAACTTATATTTGGGGCCACAGAATACACCACTGCTATTGATGTATGGTCTGTCGGTTGTGTCTTGGCTGAGCTTCTTCTTGGACAGGTGGGTGTATGCTTATATACGTAAAGATATGAGAGAGGTGAAGTATTGTCTAGTATTTATTGAATGGCTCTGTGCATTTAATTTAAGAAATTGTTATTCCTAATGTATATACTTAGTTTAAAATGGATACATGTGGCATACTCTGACGTCGACTTCATGTGCAGCCACTGTTTCCCGGGGAGAGTGGAGTTGATCAGCTGGTGGAAATTATTAAGGTGTTCTAGCGGGGATTTTTTCTATTTCTACTGTTCTAATTTGCTCTTTCATCTTTCTCATTTTCCCTTCTCTTGGCTCTTTTGTATCAGATTCTGGGGACACCAACTAGAGAAGAAATCAAGTGCATGAATCCAAATTACACTGAATTTAAATTTCCCCAGATCAAAGCTCATCCGTGGCACAAGGTGTGTCATCATACCAAGAGAATCCATCTTTCCTTCTTCCTCATAAATTGTATTTTCTTCTTCTGTAGCCATGCTTATTTTGTGGTATTGATTATTTTCAGATATTTCATAAGCGAATGCCCCCTGAAGCAGTGGATCTTGTGTCACGCTTGCTTCAATATTCACCGAACCTACGTTGCACTGCTGTAAGTATCACATATTTCTTTAAATAAGTTAATTAATTCATCATTTTAGACCACACAAAGTGTTCTTATGCTCACAGCAGATTGCGTGAGTTCTTTGATGCTTATTTGAGAAGTTAACCAATGTTTCCTATGGCTTGGTTCAGTTGGAGGCATGTGCACATCCCTTCTTTGATGATTTGAGAGACCCAAATACATGCTTACCTAATGGGCGACCCCTACCTCCTCTTTTCAACTTCACAGCACAAGGTGATATGATATTTTCCATTTTCCACACTACATTTTAGGATTTCCTCTTTGTTACTGCTCTAACCAATTATCCATCTGCTCTACAGAATTGAGTGGTGCATCTACTGAACTGCAGCAGCGTCTCATCCCGGAACATTTGAGAAAATGAAACAGTTGTCAAGTTCAGTTACACCTGTAGGCACTGTTAATCAGTTTTTGAATGTTTAGTTGCCACGCAAGCCATCACATCCTCGCCATGATCGGGTGACTACCATTGTCTATATGCGTTAATTGCTTAATGGCTGGTTGGGAGGCTACTTAGGGATTTCATCGGTGGATTTGTAGACAAATTTTGTGCTGCAGATGGCATGTGATTAGGTGGCAATGAGGTATGACATTTTATTAAAATTTACATTGTGATTTGTTAAATGCCGCAGTTGTGAAAGAAGTTACCTACAAATTTGTTATCTTTGTGTTATATAAGTTTTACCACTGTTCATAACGGAGACTGAGTGTTATAAAAAAGATGAATTAGGACGGCATTCAGTGCACGAATTTCTTATATCTGTTTTCTTTTTGTTACAAAGGATTCAAATTTCCAAGATATTTTATGGTATATTTGCCAATTTCTATGTGTTCTCCCCGTTCAAATGAAATGAAAGAAACCAGACGACAATTTAACATATTTTTCCACCTTGATTCATGTCTGATAATATGGACCCACGAAACAAATAAAGCAAACAGAAGAATGAACATGTTTCTCATCAAAAGAAATTCTAAACCACTTGAAGGCTGCTGAATTTTAAAAAAGAAATTGCCAGACCGTTGACAGCCACTGGGGATGGATTCAATTTGAGCTAAACTTGATCAGGGACAGTCTCAGTTTGATGGAAAGGAATAGATAGATTAATTTGTTTTAATGAATTTCATTTTCTCTGGCTTCTCTAGTGAGTTAGCTTAACTGAATCAAGTCGACTATAAGTTACAGATAAATTCATCTCTTCTGATAAATTTCATCTTCTCCAGCTTCATAGTCAACCTTTAGGTAGATTCGTATGCTCAAACGAATTTTGTATTCTCTTGGCGATGGGGATTTTTCTTCTTTCTAACTTCTTCAACATTCCTTCTTCTATAACAAATTTATAATGACTTTTCTAATGAATAGAGCAGTCAATGGAGGGAGCTGAATTTAATCTGAGACTTAAACCAACCGTTGTTAAGGTTTTGTTCGGTTCAAATCTATCCCTAACAGCGCTGAGCCGGCATCTGATTTTGCATCTCTTGAAGAGAAACTGGCACATTATAATACAATGCCGAACAAGATATTTTTTCTACCAGTAGTCTCCACACGAACATGTTCCTTCTTTGAAATGATGAAAACGGTTTGAATCCCTCAGGATAATGTGCCTGAGATAGACTCCTGAAATGTATTTCATTGCAGTATGGCAGTCTCCACAAACCCGGAGATTCTTAAATATTCGAATCGGTGCTCCCTGAGGTACTGTAAGAAGTGCGAAAGCAATGGCCAACTTTTCACTGTGATATGCCAAACCAAGCTCCTTGCTCTCTTTATCCATATCATGAAGTGCAAAATTCATGTCTGGTACATAACCAACTTCCTTGATCAATAGCATGATTTCATCAATCTTGGAATAAATCTGAGCCGTCATTGGATGGTGTCTGTCTTCCGATGTGAAGGTGTGCACTTGGCTGTTCGTTTCAATCCAACTACAGCCAGGTTCCTTTGCTATTCCCTTTGATTTCATGAACTTCCGAATTTTCGCAGCCTTGTCCCATTTACCTGCTGCAGAATACATATTAGATAACAGAACATATGGGAAAGCTTTCGTGGGTTCCAATTGACACAGTTTTCTTGCTGCTCTCTCTCCCAATTCCAAGTCCCCATGTACTCTACATGCAGATAGAAGCGCCTTCCATACAGTTGCATCCGGTTCTACAACCATTTGGTCAAGTAGTTCCTTGGCTTCATCGAGTTTACCTGAGCGTCCCAAGAGATCAATCATACACGCATAGTGTTCGGGACCTGGTTTGATACCATAAACCTTTTCCATTGATTCGAAATATTGCCGGGCATTTTCAACTAGACCAGCATGGCTACAAGCAAATAGTAAGCCAATAAAAGTAACGAAGTCTGGCTTTATGCCGCTAGCAAGCATTTGCTGATAGAATTCTAAGGAATCCTTTCCTTTTCCATTTTGTGCATAACCAACTATTAGAGCTGTCCAAGTAATTACATCCCGAGATCTCATAGATTCAAATACACAATTAGCATCTTCTATGCATCCACACTTAGCGTACATCATCACAAGGGAATTATCCACAGATAAAGAAGATCCAAGGCCAGATTTGAGAATGGTTGCATGAACTTGTTTCCCAAATTCCAAAACTGTCAGTTCTCCACAGGAACTGATAATGCTGGCAATAATAATTTCATCAGGACATATACCTGTGATTTTCATGTCAAGGAAATATTTGAGGGCTTCTTCATAATAGCCATTGTGTGAATATCCTGTCACCAAGGAGGTCCAGGAGATCACATCCTTGTCTTGCATATGGTTAAACAGCTTAACCGCACAATCTAGTCTCCTCAACTTAGCATACATGTCAAGAAGCGCATTTTTCACCAGCTTATAGTCCTCAAATCCAGTCTTCACGATCAAACAATGGACAGAGACTGCATTTTTCTCATCCATATTGGAGGCAAAACAGTTTAAAACAGAAGGGAAAGTAAAATCATCGATCTTCATTTCTCTTGCATGCATTTTCTTGAACAAGGACAGAGCTTCATTTTTGAACCCCTGCTTCACACATCCAACTATCATGGAGTTCCAAGAAACCACATCATCAACCTCCATACTCACTAATATCTTCCTTGCACTACTCAAATCCCTGCATTTAGCATACATATCAACCAATGCACTTTGAACAAATATGTTGGCTCCAAAACCACTCCTAACTATACAACCATGCACCTGTTCCCCAAAATCATAAGCTGAAACAGCTGCACAAGCCGTCAAAATACTAGGGAAAGTGTATTGATTACACTCAACTCCTTCCGCTATCATGTCCAGGAAACACTCAATTGCTCTAAACCCATAACCGTTTTGAGAATACCCAGTTACCATGGTAGTCCAGGTCACATGATTCTTCTCATTCGGCATCATTTTAAAGAGATATTCGGCTTCCAAAATGCGCTTGCACTTTGCATACATGTCAACAAGACCAGTAACAACAAAAACATCAGAGTCAAAACAAGTCTTTATAACATAACCATGAATCTGTTCTCCTCTTTGAAGCAAACCCTTTACAGAGCACAACCTAAGAATGCTACCCATGGTGTACTGGCTAGGTTTTTGTCCCTCAATCAGCATTTTCCAAAACAATTCAAATGCTTCAATTTCACATCCGCATTGACAATACCCAGAAATGAGAGAAGACCACGTGATGGATTTCTTTACTGGGGTCTCACCAAATAGAATTTTGGCGTCATTCAATCTTCCTGCACTTGCATAACCAGCAATCATCGTGTTCCAGGTAAATTCATCTCTATCAGACATTTTGTCAAACAGATCTCTTGCCACATCGATTCGACCCGATTTAGACAAGTCCTTCAATACCCGGTTCAATTCAAAAGTAGATTGAGTGATACTTACAGCATTTTGGACGTAACGAGAAAATTCAAAGAGCTTTTTTGGAGAGAAAGAGGACAAATTAAGAAATTCGAAATTCAATTTGAACATAACCACCACTTTCTCTAGTGGGTTAACAACAGAAATTTAAAATCACCGAAACTCGGAGAGTATTATCCAAAATCCTTGGTCCCTGTGTGTCAGATCTGAGAGGTCAATTCCGTCATTAGCTTGAAACAACTTGGCGGGAACTGAGTCGCCTCCATTCAAATAAAGTTGCCAATTTTCGTCATTTTATCCAATTGGGTCTCTGTTGCCGTACGTAAATTATAAATGCTTTTGTTTTCAAAAATTTAAATTATGTTTCGGCATTTTGTTATTGGCTTATAAACGTCCTGTCACTTTAGTCACCCCGTTCACACTAACAACTTTTTCCTATTATTCACTGTTTTCTTTCCAATTACTTGCTCGTGCACCCTAAGTTATATACTCGCTCACAACTTGCGCGTGTCATCACGTTCAAATTTTACTTTCCTCATTCCACACTTTTAAATTCTATTAAGGCCAAACCACTTATTCTGACCCAAAGTTTTCATAAATTACAATGTCCCCCCAAAAAGCTTTTAAAAAGCCAAATATTTACCTAGTAATCAATTTTCATCCAATTTTATTAACATTTTGATAAATTGACTAAAATATTCTTCACTAAAAATATAAATAATATATGAATATAAAAATAAATTTTAATATAAAACAATATTAATATAATAATAATAATATTTTAAAAAATTATAAAAAATAAAATAAAATCATCATAAACCTAACTAATTAATTGCAAATGACTATTTGAATCTATTAACAGTTAGATTTGACTATCTCAATGATTAAGATAGTTAGATATACATATTTCTACTATTGAAAAAAACAAAAAACGATCAGTTTCAAGTATCCTGGTAATTTATGATACCCAGCTTCTCAAAGTTTTGTCATCTTACAATCAAAATAGTCAAATCCAATTATCAAACAAATCAAATAGTCATTTTTTATTACTTGATTAGGTGTACAATTTATTGACAGTGACAACTTTTTAAATATTAAATATTAAATATTTATTTTTTATTAATTTATTAAAAAATTTTATTATTTTATATATTAATTATTTTTATAAAATTATTTTTTTAAAATTTTTTTATTAAAAAATACAAAAATACCTTTTTAACTGGTTAAAGTTAACGATTGACCATTAACCATTGATTTTAATCAACAAACAAGTATTGATTTTTTAAAAGTTTTTTGATAAAAGTTTATCATATAAGGAAACCTTAGGTGAGAATAATTTGTTCGGCCTTTAATTTATATAACCTAAAATAACATCATTTTCATAATTGTTTGATGTAATTTAATTTGATTCATAAATTAAGTTCAAATTGAATTAAACTATTTACTTAACTTACAACATCAAATTGAATTGAACATCATTTAACTCAAATTAATTTGATTTTAAAATAAATCGATTTTCATAATTTAAACTTAATTCAAATTTGAATTAAATAAATTTAAAATTAATCAAGCGAAATTGAATTGATTTTTAAACCAGAATAAAATTGATTCGAAACTAATCTTACTTGGTATCTTGTTCTAATGCTTAGATCTCTTGCTTGGTGAGGGTACTTCCCAGGGACCCCCAAAATGCCTTTATCTAATAGGGGTGGGAATGAGAAGTTCCACTTTGTGTGGACTCGTTGAATATTTCTAATATTTTAAGAGATTTATTTCTTAAATTATTAATTTTTAAATAATTTGCTATTTTATGGAATATTAAAGGGGAAAATAAAAAATAAAAAGATTGTGGGAATAATAGTGATTGCCACGCAAGCGCGAGTAGGAGGTATGCAACCTCCGACCAAATTTCAAACCAGTTAAGTTTCTTCTTCAAAACCTAATCCGATTTCAGTCTTTCTGCTCTGAATATGCATTCCCCGACTCCTACATCCGATAATATCGATACCTCACCATTTCTAACCCGCACAATTCCAGACCACCTTATCCGGAGCCGCGGCCTCCTCCGGCGTCCGCCGCCCCCTCTACGCGGTGTCGCCGCTCGTCTCCTGCGACGCGTTAGCGGGCGTCGCATGATGTTGCGAGAGCCATCTGTGCGCGTCAGAGAAACGGCAGCGGAACAGCTGGACGAGCGTCAGAGCGACTGGGCCTACTCGAGGCCCATCATAGTTCTCGACGTTCTGTGGAATTTAGCACTTGTATTAATTGCCGTTACGGTGTTGGGTTTGAGCATAAACGAGAATCCTCAAGTGCCTCTAAGGTTGTGGGTTGCTGGCTATGCTTTGCAATGTATGTTTCACCTTTTTTGCGTGTTTTTAGAATATAAAAGAAGACGTGATGGGGAAGATTTGATTTCTACTGATTCGGTTTCTGGGTCCAGTAGCGATGGTACTGATTCTGAAGATTTTGAACATGACCACCTTCACGCTGCTGATGGAACCAAGTATAACTCACAAAAAAGAATTTTTATTTTAATTGTATTTTAATTTTCTGGCCTTGGTTAATTTGTCTTTTTTTTTTTTGTATGGAATATGGATGCAGTGTTGCCAAGAATTTGGAGTCTGCAAATACTATGTTTTCATTTTTATGGTGGATCATTGGGTTTTACTGGATAACTGCAAGTGGTGAAACATTGACACGTGATTCGCCGCAGCTTTATTGGTTAGCTTTAATAGAGAGTGTTTTGATTTTTGAGCTCTATTTATTTAATTGTTGGTTTACATTGCCAACCAAATGGGTTTGTTTTGCAGGCTTTGTGTAATATTCCTTGCTTTTGATGTGGTGTTTGCTATGCTTTGTGTTGCGGTGGCATGTCTAATTGGTATTGCTGTTTGTTGCTGTCTTCCTTGCATTCTTGGAATACTCTATGCCTTGACAGAGCGGGTAATTCACTTTAAACATTTATTTATTTATATTTATTTTTTATTTAACTTCAAAGTTTCCTTTTAAAGAGGTGCTGAATTTGTGTTTCATGTGATTCGTGCCTGTGCATGTTTTACTGATTTAGGTGTCTTTTTGTACATTTCATTGCATGATTAAGAGGTGCTTGTTCTTGGAATTCTAGTTGCATGCTTTCAATTAAGGCCATTTGGAATGTTGAATCATGGATGTGGCATGTACTTAAAAATATTTTTTCTGTGTTTACATTGCTATGCTGGTTTAAATTGTTTGGATTTTCCTATTTGTTTGCTTATTGGGAGCATGTTATTGTTCTATTAATTTATACTGTTTCATCTGTTCTCCATTCTTGAATATCCTTTTTTGATTTTTCTCCTAACACCACCTTTAAACAGAAAGGAGCAACAGAAGAAGAGGTTGATCAATTGCCAAAGTATAAGTTCCGGAGATTAGAGGATTTTCAGAAAGTTAATGGTGAAATTCAAGAATCTTTTGGTGGAATAATGATTGAGTGTGGCACTGATTCACCCACAGAGCATGCTCTCTCCCATGAGGATGCTGTAAGTATCTTGCTGAAGTTATATATGTTGTTTGATAGTTTTTTCAAAGATTCTAAAGTTTGTGGAAATATCTGAGCTTCTTGATTTAACAAAGCTAATAGCACACAAGTCTTATTTTCTTCAAGTTTCCAGATTGAAATGTAAATGAACACTATCTGTAATTGTTGGTAGGAGACCTGTCATTTATTTTGGTACATTTACCCTACCCTTTCAAAATTGACTCACCTTTTGTCTGCCCTCTAATACTTGTCTATTTAAATGTCGTACCCTTTTAAGTTTTGGGGTTAATGAATGATATTCATGCCATTTGGTGGATTTTTTTACTCAAATATTTCGTGTAAATGATAGGAGTGTTGCATCTGCCTCTCTGCCTATGAAGACGAAACTGAACTGCGTGAGCTTCCCTGCCATCACCATTTCCATTGTGCTTGTGTAGACAAGTGGCTACACGCTAACGCAACTTGTCCTCTTTGCAAGTTCAACATTTTGAAAACTGGCAACCAAAGAGGCAGCGAAGAGGTGTAGTATGTTAGGTTATACCTTTGACTGGTGAATGGAGGTTCTTTGGTGGCTGTCTAATACGGTTAGTGCAACTGCTATCTTGTTGGGACCATACCTTGAGTCCTGGAGTCGGCCTTGTAGCAGGTATTGTTTGTTCCACTATTTATCTATTGTATGTATATGTATTATGTATCTTAGTTGCCATGCTAGATTAAGAGCAAATAGTATGCTTTTGTATTCATTGTAAATGTATTCGTGTGCGTAATATATTGCATCTTTACAAATTGTATACGATGAAACAAATTTCGATATTAGCACTTTTGCAGTGTTTCGAGTATATATGTGCATAGCATATTGCATCTTTACATATTGTGTATGCTGAAACTAAATTGAGTAGTAGCGCATCTACAGTTAGAGATTACAATTGTCACATCTCAACTAGGTATTGCCCCACCACGTATGGAGCAAGGATTCCCTGAAATAAGCAAAAAATAAGGATAACAAAATCATTTCCATCCCGTATCTGTTTTGCCCTGTCATGATCCTTGTATCTCCGCATCATTCCTTCTGTCTCATTCTCTTCTAGTTATAATTTCATCCCACCCTACCATCCCTCGCACATTGTCGCAAAGCCACCGCCTCGTAGCCTATTGTTGTTATACGTAATTTCATCTCACAATTGAAAGGTAAACAACTAAATCTCCCTTCTAAGCCTTTAACGTCTTAGAAATACTTTATTTATATACATCGTTGTACACTCAATTTGAAGCTGGTAAGTCAGAATGCCACTTAAAAGGAATAAAAGAGATCTTATCCTAAACCAACCAAGGCCTATGCATGAGTTGCTGCTGATCGAAACTCATACTTATCCGTAGGAGAACTCTTGTATCCTGCCACCTTCAACTCTGCATTGGCTGACCATGCTGCATAATCAGGCACATTGGATTTTTCCTAGCGAAGAACGCAGGAGTTTTGGCAATTTTACTCTCACAGAAACATTAATGATCCCATTCCTCTTCCGCTTGCATCTTTCAGGTATGACTCAAGAATTGCAATTAAATCTCCGGAGTATACCCTCCAATGATATCAGAAACTGGTAAATTTGCAGACCCTATTAGCCTGTCACCTGAAGAAGAAGTTTTGCATTGTACTTCCAGGGTTAAGGAAGTTGCAGCCACAGGCAAATTGATCTCAGGAATTTCGTCCCAGGTAGGATAACCTCCTCCAACAGGATCACTTTTGTCCCCTGATAGTTACAAGGATCAACCTTCACCATCGCAAAGGCCTTCTTTTTCACAACTCTCCCACCCATTCGTAGGTCTTCCGCTGACAAGACTCTGATTTCCAACGTTCTTCAGTTTGAGTTTCGAATTCAGAAATATGCGTTATTGATTTCAATGTAAACAATATTTACTTGCTTCAGAAGTACTTTTGGCACACTCCTTACCCAAATTTTAGTATTCCCACCCTTCCTTATCAAGTTTTACCTGGGTCCTTGGAACAACCAGAGAACCTCAAATCTAATAACCAATCCTGTAACTTTTGTAATAGATTAATAGTTTGATTTTAGGCCAAAGGACATTTTCCCACGCATAGTTTGAGGCTGGGCAAATTCCCACCCTCTTAAGTTTAAAAGTCCGAAGTCTCACCCTTCACCAATTTTTTTATTATTATTTTATTAAAATTACTAAATTACCCTTTTAAAAATTAAAAATTTATAATAAAAATATAAAATAATTTTTAAATAATATAAATATTAAAAAAATTTTAAAAAAATTTTAAAAAATTTAGAAATTCAATGGAAATTCAAAAA
>JAJEJH010001266.1:26339-60541 GCA_026122585.1 Anacardium occidentale | reverse complement strand
TCAAATTAGGTCATGCACGGGCACGTAAACACGACCGTGACCATGCAGAAAAGACAGTATGCACGGGCGTGCCCCTCGGGTGCACGGGCGTGCGTCCTGCTCTGCACCTCCATGACCACTCGGAATCAGCACGATTCTGGCCAAAAACACAACCCAAACTCAAATCAAGCATATATCACATGCAAAACACTTCCAATAAGCATAATAATACTTCCAGCAACCTCAAAATCTCAAGCCAATATCCAATCCATGGAATAAACATATACAAACACACTTTCTCACACATAAGCATAAACATATGCATCAATCATTAATATCATCATCCCAAATCATCAACACGCAAGGAAAACATCACAAGTATACTGGAATCAAGCTCACACGCATCAAAGCATGCATCAAACACAATCAAAACCGCAAGGGAAAGAGGAAGGAAGCACCTACCTTTAGACATCTTTCTCTCTCAAGAAGAACTCAAGATCAAGCTGGATTGGAAGCTCCTGGAAGCTGATCACCACTTCTAGGGCTGAGGTTCTCTGAAAATCAAACGAAACTTTGGGTGAAAATGAGTTTGGAAACGGATAAGCGCGACTTAAACTCAAGACAGCTGGAAAAATGCTCATGCACGGGCGTGCATCTACCACGCACGGTCGTGCATCCCAGGAAAATTACAATATTGCCATTTTCCCGCGCTCGCATGCAAATCCACCCAAACGGATCCATGCACAAGCCCTCAAACTCAACAAAAACCTCACTTTTCACCCCAAACTCTCTCACAACCCTAGGAATCTCAGAAATCTCAAACTGACCCCGAATATGGGATGTTACAGGTTGGATGATGAATGTGTGATTAGAAGCTATTGAAGGGGAAAATATGCTTATATGAAGTGTTTTGCATGTGGAAAATGATTAATTTACATTTGAGATGAGATTTAGTTGGGAATCAGCTTGATTCCAAGCGGTCATGGTAATGTAGAGCAGGACACATGTCCGTGCACATGTAGCGCGCGCCTGTGCATAGTGCCTTTTCCACATGGTCACGACCGTGTTCACGTAGCCGTGTATGACCTAAAAATACAGGGTCACGACTGTGTATGTTTATGCACGCCCGTGCACCAAGAGAAAAATGAGAAATATACAGAAAAATCATAGACCCGAGCACGACAACATGCACGACTTGCTCACGGTCCCGTGCAAGTTCATGCACACCCGTGCACATTACACGCACGCCCGTGCGTAAGGCAGAAAAGAGAAATTAAAGCAAGATTAAGCAAAAGTGCACAGTAAAAGCTATCCAAGTGATAGAAAATAATAAAATGAGCTCAGATAAGAATAAATGACGGATCATATACACAGCATAGCATGACATGCCATACAAAGTTTTTAGAAAGGGATCCAAGGATCCAAATTCATGTTTTCAGTTGAAAACCATAAATTCCAGGGGTGAATACGGGTGCACCTGTGAGTTTCAGCACACCCGTTGCATCAGGAGCTATATGCTCATTACTAGTCCTATGTATCCGCATATGCCGGGGTGCTTAGTTAGTAGATTATAGGTTTCCTGATCCAAGGATCAGATGCAGTATAGCGCGAGACGCTCAGTTCAGTATCAGATTCAGAGGCATCACGTGACCCATACAGTTTATGTCGCGTGTTTGCATAGGAAACTCACATGGCCAAAGTGTCGAATCTTTGTATTCATCAGTCTACGCAGCATAGCAGGTATCCCAGGGTACACAATTTTTAGCATAGCTTTCAAATACGCTTTCACATGCGTTTTCAGATATGGGATCCCAGGATCCAACAGTATAGTTTTCAATGAACAGTTTTCAGAAAACTATTTTCAGTACACAGGCCTAGGCCTAGCTATGATTTCAGCATGTTTTATAGCATATCATCTTTACAAGATATATACAGTTGCATATCATTCAGAGAATGATAAGACAGTAAGAAATAGTAAATGAACAGAATATAAAACATCGTGTACAAGACACGAACAACAGAATATCAGAACAGTAAACGAGAAAAGATAATGAATATCATAAAGAGAGCTTATTGAGTCAAGTTTGACCACTCAAATTTCTCTTCATTCTAGGTTGTTTATGTATATGCATATACGTATTTACGATCCGACATGAGGTAGTATCCAATCATTAATTTAACTAAAGAAGAATATTCTTTTAGATAAGAATGATGACACGTGAGAACCAGTTTGGTTTTCTCCCGTGTGTAAGTCTGTTACTGTTTGTGATAATGTGGTAGTCCTCCGAGGAGGATTGGTTTAGGGTCAGAGATAGGAAGCGCTTACTGGGTGAATATATCACTTACTCCCTACTTTTCTTTCTCTTGCAGGTCAGTATTTTGGGGGCTGGGAGGAGGAGATGACTACCGTTTGGGATCCAGTTTGCTTTAGTTTTGCAGCATGCTTTGGTTTGCATGCTTATTCAGTTTTATTTGCACGTAAATGTACATATTTTATCACACACTTATTCCACGAATATTTTGATATAATAAAGTTTTGGGCATGTATATGTATATGTATACATTTGCACCACATGTTTTCCGTTGCGACATTTTAGTTCAGTTTAGGTATTCTGGTTGGGTATTATTGACCATATTTTTCCTCTTTAATTATTATTATATTATATTTAATTATAGAAAAGCAGTAAACAGTAATACCCGGCTAGGGTGCATACATTTTTGGTATCAGAGCAGAAAAAGAGCAGGAACTGAGCGAAAATGTGCAAATTATTTTTAAAAGATAAGTACAGGTGTGTGAATTGCATTGTTTTCAACATGCATATGTGTGTATTTCAGCGTATCCCAGCAGCCGGAGCCTATCTTCCTCTCAGTGTAAGTATAGTAGTATGAATTTTGTTTAAGTTTGACCCTAATGTTTTGTGATTCTCCAGATAGGAGAACCCATGTGCCTAGATCTTCTAAGGATGAGGATAGTGCCTCAGTTAGACCTTCTAGTGAAAGTGTTAGGAGGGGATCTCAGGCCTCTCGTGGTGCCCTTAGGGCAGATAATGTCAGAGAAATTTTTAGAGAAATGATGAGAGAATTACCTTAGCAACCAGTTAGAGGCGATGAGCAGATGTATGGCAGAGATATGCCAGCTAGAGATGATGCCTATCAGAGGCCAAGAAGAAGGCAACCAGAGTTTCAGAGAACAGATTATCTTGAGCAGATGGGTGGACAATGGCCAGAGATGGATCAGTATCAGGGACAGAGTTTTGGGTCTGATATAGTGAGCATTAGTGGTTCAGAGAGAGTTCATCCCATTTACAGTTTATCGAATATTCACCAAGCTCCTAAGTTCATGGGAAGTAGAGATTCGGCAGCAGTCGAAGAGTGGATAGAGGCTGTTGAGAGTGTGACCAGCCTATTCACTATGTCTGATCAAGAGAGGGTCAGATATACAGTTTTCATGTTCACAGGAGATGCGAGGTCTTGGGGGAATCTCGTAAGGACTACAGTGGATGAGGAATCCTTGACCTGGGAAGAATTCAGAGCAATGTTTGAGAGTGAATTCAGGAGCCCAGGGACGATGTATACGAGAGCTCAAGAGTTTATTAAGTATTATTGACCATATTTTTCCTCTTTAATTATTATTATACTATATTTAATTATAGAAAAGCAGTAAACACTAATACCCAGCTGGGGTGCCTACATATATAGACAAAGTAATTAATATTTCCCACTAAGATACAAAAAAAAAAAATACCTAATACTAAGTTGAAATATGACAATGAAAAATCATGTGATGAAAATAAATAAAAAGTTGAAAAATGTCTTTTATATACTGGAAAACTTATACAGAGTAGATGTGTATATACATATACATATATTGTATGTCTACATGCAAATATAAACTAGAGGAAACATGCAAACCATAAGCATGCTAAGAAACTGAAATCTAGATCACTTTTCTTTTCTAACGTGAAACTGTCGGCACGAATGCGGCAAAAGAAATGGAGAAATATATATATGATCACTTTCAGAGGGTCATCTTTATTAATGAAAGACTCGGTCATTTTCTAATCACACAAGGGTCCATAAAGATGGATATTAAAATTGTTATGGCGATCCTTCCTCGAAAGTTGAAACAAAGAAAATATGATAATTTAGTCGACCAATTGTGGCAGGCGACAACTTTAAAAGGCACCAACGTGCACTGACGAGACAGTCACAGTCACTTCCATGGACAAAAGATGCCTTGCGTATAATTGAGCCTTTGCGTCAATCTCCAAGCATTTGCACTTCATCTCTTTTCCTATAAGATGGCTTGGCTTTTTCCTTTCACAATGACCAATAAACCGTTCACATTTGGTGGGATTGTCTCATTAATATTCATAAGCTAGAAATTCCAACGCAAGGGTTTAAATAATCATCCCAGGGACCTCCCAAGTCTTAATAAAAAGACTTTTTACCGTTTAAAATTTTTAAGAATCATCCCCTGATATTAACTTATACTTATTAATATTGATATTTATATATAATTGAAAGATTTTATTATTTATTTTATTTTTAATCCAAAAACAGCTGTAACAGGAAATTACATCCGTTCGATTACAACTGAAACAAGGCAAATAAAAAAAATCTGAAGGTTCTCCACGCCTGATCTTCTCTTCATTCGCCTAAGCTTTATTTGTTTAAATCTAAAACAGCTGCCGCAGCATTCTTTGACCAACGAACTGAAAACCACTCACTTTGAATCAGAGCACATTGTTTTACTTAACTCCAGTCACATCCGTTAAGCTGTCGTTAGGATCTTCTCCTTTAAATCACAAACACCGTTAGTAACAAAGCCACACTCAACTAACACATAACAGAAGGGTCAAACAAGACCTAAGATTTTCTTAAATCATAAAATCTAGTCATAAGTTATTTTAAAAAATTAAATATTTACTTATTGATTAAAGTTAATAATCATTAAATTTAATAAAAATTAATATAAAATCTAAAAATAAATAAAAATTACTAAAACATTAGTAAAAATATAAAAAATAAAATAAAAATTTTTTAAATCATTTACTATCATTGATAGCATCACCAGTGATGATGGTCACCATTAACCAGACTAGATAGTTGAAAACGACTACCTAGTTTGATTGGGCTATCTCTACCATCAAGAATAGTTGAAAACGATCAGTTTTAAATTTATCAACCATTTTTAGCCATCTTTGATAGTTGAGACGATCAGATCTGATAGTCTCTACTAAATCTTTAGCTGTCAAATCTGACTGTCTCTGCCATTAAGGCTGTCAGATCCAACCACCAATTGAACCAGGTGACCGTTTTTGGTCATGGTCTGATTTGTTTTATTTTTATTTTTAAAAATTTTTAATTAATTTTAAAAATTTTTTATTATTATTTTATATAAAATTTTTTTTAATATTAATATTATTTATTTTTATGGAATGGATATTGGTCTTTTAAAAGAAATATTAAAAAGTTAGAAGAAAGATAGGTATTTTACTTTTTAAAACATCTTGGTGGGACTTTGTCAATCAAGAAAACCTTAAGTGGGAATTAGTTGTTTCGTCTAACAAAAATAACAATAGAAGAATGTCACACATAACAAAAATAACAAGGAATATCAAGATCAATTGACATTCTTCACATCCTCCTTTAACACTAACTTCCAACAGTTCAGATTTTAATCTTCGTCTCATTTAAACCTTCCTCTTTTCCTTCTGTCGTCTCAACTAATTTTTCAACAGTTTTTAATTTAGTTCTTAATTACTCAAACCTAGAACTTGCAACAGAATTACTCAATGAATCTATGATTTGATGTTCTATTGGTATATATTGAATCTTTAATAGTTTAGCTACAACTAACTCTTTTACATAATGAACATCCAATTCAGTATGTTTGCTCCAATGAAAATGTAGTGACCCCTGCCACAGGCCTATTGTGTGCAATAATTTAAAACATATACATATATATTTTGTTAGCTAAAAATCTGAAAATATGCCTGCGACGAGAATCCCCACAACAAAAGAAAACAATGTTGTTTAAAAATCTTCAAATCTGGATGCGGAAGCTGAAAATAAAATGTTATAATAAAATACGAAATGATTAACTCTTTCTGAAATTCCCAGGTTACTCATGTATAAAATATAACATCTATACAGTGTACACTAAAGTATAATACACACACATATACATATGAGAACTACAAAATCAAAGCATACCAGCCAAACATGTTGCCAGCCACCGAGCCATGTCCCCAAAATCTGACAGCTACATCACTACTGCTTAGTCTCAAACTCACTGACCTGCAAAAGAGAAAGGAAGGGAAAAAGGTGAGTGACAAAATTACTCAGTAAGCATTTCCTATCTCTAACACCAATAGGTTGCAAGCCCAAACGGATCGCAGATCTGACTCGTTATGTTCTACTTTACTGTTCTTTATTTTCTTAGTTCTCATTGCTATACAGTTGCTCATTTTTTGACTCGTGTTTCATAGCTTTCTTATCTCATTATGTTTTCATGAATGTTCTTGTCTTTCTCTGTCTCATTTCTCATGAATGTTGTACATGATATTATATGCATGCTCTGATGTCATATGAATGCTCATTAGTCAAAAAATTACCCTTGGGCTTGATTTTCTGAAAACTCTTTCTTTTCTGAAAACTCTTTCTTTTTTGAAAACTTTTTCTGATATAAAAACTCTAATCCGAAGATCCTTATATATATATATATATATAAGCTGAAATCTGTATCAAAAAGTACTATATCTGATAATATCTCTGTTATGCTAGCTAGACTGATAAATACAGAGATTTGACACCTTGGTCATGTGAGTTCAAACCTATGATAAAACTACTCGTACACGACCATGTCCTCTCTAGCGGACGATGGTTTCCCTTTCTAGCGGGCGATGGTTTCCCTTTCTAGCGGGCGTGTGAACTCACAGGTGCCCCCTCGTATCCACCCCTAACTAATGTCCAGAACATTGTATATCTATATTTTTAAAATTTACTCTTGGATCCTTAGATCCGTTTCTGAAAATATCTTTTGTGGCATGTCGTGCTCAATGATCTGTCAATCATGCATGATATGCTGTTATATCTTGTTATTCTTGAGTTTTTCGTGCTTAAGAATTACTTAAAGTTGCTTAAGTATGCTTATCTTTGTTTTACAAATGTTTTGGAACTGTTTCTCTCATTTTCTTAAAGCGTATGGACGTGCTATGCTTGGCACACAGGCGTGTGTAAAGGCACACGGGACCGTGCTCAAGTCGTGCCCTCGGTCATGCTAGCTTCTAGAATCATTCATGAAACTTTGGCTGACCACACAGACGTGTGGTGCAAATACACAGGCGTGCATCTGAGGCATAAGACCGTGTATCACATTACATGTAGCATCCCAGTTTAGAAAAGCCTTTAGGGGAAGAGTTTTGGGGCTAGAAATAAAATCCAGAAATAGATTGGGAGTCTAGAAAAGTTCAGGGGTGAGTTAGTAAGTTTTCAGAGCCTGTGTAGCTTTCGTATGATTCCTTTCGGAAGGATTCGATCATGCAAAGAGTAGGAAATGAGTAATGCTCATTTTTCCATGTGCACGCCCGCACACTTGCCTTGCACGCCCGTGCAAGTGCATGTATATAAGTGAGCCGAGAGGAATTTAGTCATTTTTTTTTTTCACCCAACTTTCCTTCTTCAGCCATTTTCTCTCTTGTTTCAGTAGCTCTCAATCTTAGAGAAGAAGTGCCGCCTCCAGTAGCTCCCGATCAAGCTAGAGAGCCAAGAAATTAGTTGAGAGAAAAGCTTCCGACGGCAATGGCGAGAGGTAAGTGTTCGCTTACTTCTCTTTGAGTTTTCCCAGCATGTTTTGATAGTTTGTGATGCTTTGATGAATCTATGGCATGTGAATGAACTTTGGGTATGATTATATGCTGTTGCATGTTGAATTAGATGAGAAATTTCCACCCTTGAACCATGCATGTGCTTGTGTGTGTGTTTTAGTGAGAGAAAGAAGAAGCTTTCATGGTGGATTGAGCTATGGTTGATGCATGTTGAATTTGAGTTCACATATATGCTTATTGAAGTGCTGGGAACGTATGTTATAAGTTAATTTGAGATTGATTGAGAATTGGCATGTGAATTTTCATTTTCCAGACGGGTGTTCTTGTTGAAGAACAAGACACACGACCGTGTGCCTGCATGGCACGACTGTGTGCCTTTGTTTTTCCAGACACACGCCCGTGTGCACGTTGTGTACACGGCCAAGATAGCAGACACACGCCCGTGTGTCCTGAGGGACATACCAGTGTGCTTGCTTTTTCAGAGAAATTACCCAGAATTCCAGTAGCTTGCACGACCAGATGCACGACTAGCGCATGGCCCTGTGCATCTGGGCACACGCCCGTGTGTCCATGACATGCACGCCCGTGTGTGAGCCATGCACGCCTGTGTGCCTTGCCACACGCCCGTGCTGTAGTAGTTTTCCAGAAAAATGAATAGAAATTAATTAATTAAGCATGAGAAATCAATTTAATGGCATAAATGCTTCAGATAAGCAGAGATTTAGATAACAAAGCTGCATATGCATACCATATCATGACATGCAGCATGAGAGAGGATCAAGGGATCCGAATTCAACAGTATTCAGTATTCAGAACCCGATGTACAGGTAAGAGTATAGGTGAACTCGAGGGGGCATCTGTGGGATTCAGCTTTCTGACACCAGTCAGATTGTTCAGCATTCAGATTTAGCCTTCTAACACCAGTCAAATCGTCCAACACAGTATATTCAGCTTTTTAGCCAGGAGCTAGACTGTTCAGCCCACATGGCCACAATGCCGAATCTCTGTGTTCACCAGTCTGATCAGTACAGCAGGTACCTTTAGGTACATATAAATATAGAGATTTTCAGATGCATGCATCCATCAGATATTTCAGTTAGCATGACATAACATACACATCATGACATGGATAATAATGAAATCAGTAAATGAATGAGATTCAGATAATCAGATTAATCAGTTTCAGATTCCAGCAAACGACTAGATGTATGAATAAGGCCAAGACCAGGTATGTTTGTGATTGTATGTTGCTTGCTTGGGTTTCGAGGGAAGTAAGGAATGCTTACTGGGTGATCTTTATCACTCATCCCCGTCCTTCTTCCTTCCTTTTTAGGTTTTGGTGTTGTTGGCGAGAAACGGGTGGATCGAGGCTAGCGGGAGAGGGCCCACACCACAGTTCCAATATGTATATTTCAGTTTTGGACCTGATGGGTCATTTTGTAAATGTTTCAATGTACTCAGATGTAAAACAGTGTGCAGAACGGTTTGTGTATATGAAAAGGCCAGTATGGGCTCATGATGTTTCTCAGATATATGTATTTTTTTTGCTTCCGCATGTGTACAGATGTATTGTAGTGTTTCAGTTTTATTTTAGTAGGATTCCCGTCGCGGGTACCCATATTTTCAAATTATTAATAAAAAACACCTCAGTATTCAACAGCAGGGGTACTCGTGGCGACGCGTCCTACACTACACGGGCATGTAACTATCTCAATACCATTCCGTGTCTTGCCTACACAAGCGTGTAAAATTGGGATCATGTACATGGCGTGTGCATCGATTGCACGAACGTGTGTCTGGATTTTTATATGCATACGGGTGTCATACAAGGTCGTGTTTATATAGAAATGGGGTCACACGGGTGTATGCCTTCGAACGCATGGTCGTATGCTCAATCCAAATTCTGTAGAAAACGTCTAGAAACCCATAAATCCCATTCAAATCTCTTCCAAACTCAACAAAAACTCAATCAAGCATACCACATTTCAACTATATCATCTCATAAGCATGCTCATTCCACTTATTCATCATAAAACATATAAAAATCTCATCTTTTCTCACAAATACATACCCAAACACATAATCTCAAACATTTCTCAACACAAACCATGAATCATCATCCAAAGCATCATTCTTAACATCAAATGCGTATTCAAATATGTAACATCCCAGATCCGGGGTCAGTTTGTGATTCTTGAGTTTCCTAGGGTTGTAAGAGAGTTTTGGGGTGAAAGTGGAGTTTTCCTTGAGTTTGAGGGCTTGTGCATGGATCCGTTTGAGAGGATTTGCATGCGAGCGCGGGAAAATGGCATTTTTGTAATTTTCCCGGGATGCACGACCGTGCGTGGTAGATGCACGCCCGTGCATGTGCACTTTTTCCAGTTGTCTTGAGTTTAAGTCGAGCTTAGCCGTTTCCAAACTCATTTTTCACCCAAATTTCCTTCGGTTTTCAGAGGATTCACGCCCTAGAAGTGGAGAGCAGCTTCCAAGATCTTCCAATCAAGTTTGATTCGTGAGCTTCTTGAGAGAGAAAGCATGTCAAGAGGTAGGCACTTCTTTCCTCTTTCCCTTGCGATTTTGGTTGGTTTGGTTGCTTGTTTGAGGCATGAAATTCGTTCCCAGCATGCTTGTGACGTTCTCTTTGTGTGTTGGTGACAATTTGAGACGATTGGGATGATGATTTGTGTATGTGTTTATGCTCATGTGTGAGAAAGTATGTTTATATATGTTTTGAGATTGGGTTGGATGATTTGGTTGAGATTTGAAGTTGTTGGGAGTTTAATTATGCTTATTTGAAGTGTTTGGCATGTGATTTATGCTTGATTTGAGTATGGGTTGTGTTTGTGGCCGGAATCGTGTTGATTCCGAGTGGTCATGGAGGTGCAGAGCAGGACGCACGCCCGTGCACCCGAGGGGCACGCCCGTGCACGCTGCGTATTCTGCATGGTCACGGCCGTGTTTACGTGCCCGTGCATGACCTAATTTGAGGGGTCACGACCGTGCATAGTTCATGCACGCCCGTGCGCCCAGTGAAATGTGAGAAAATGCTTTGAAATTCCAGAATCGCGCACGACCATATGCACGACTTGGTCACGGTCCCGTGCGAGTTCACGCACGCCCGTGCACGCGACACGCACGCCCGTGCGTCAGGCCAAAATGAGATATTAAGCTTTAATTGAGAAATGTGCACAGTAAACCCTATCCAATGGATAGTAAACAGTAAATTGAGCTCAATTAAGACTTCATGATGCATCATATGCATATGCATAGCATGGCATGCCATTCAGAGTTTTCAGAGACGGATCCGAGGATCCGAATTCATGTTTTCAGTTGAAAAACACAGTTTTCAGAGGTGAATACGAGGGGGCACTTGTGAGTTTCAGCACCCGTGTCACCAGGAGTTATATACTCAATACTAGCCCTATTATTGGCATGTGTCGGTTGCTCAGCTAGCAGTTTATGTTTTCCTGGTCCGAGGATCAGATGAGTATAGCGCGAGGCGCTCAGTTCAGATATGTTTCCAGGCCCAGGCTTGATGGCATCATGTGGGCCATACAGTTTGTGGCACGTGTTTGCAGAGGAAACTCACATGGCCGAAGTGCCGAATCCTTGTATTCATCAGTCTGCGCAGCACAGTTTTCAGCACATCAGGTACCCCAGGGTACACAGTTTTCTGCATAGCTTTCAGATAAAGCTTTTGCATGATTTTCAGTTATGGGATCCCAGGATCCAACAGCTTAGTTTTCATGAACAGTTTTCAGAAAACTATTTTCAGCATGCAGGCCCAGGCCTAGCTATGTTTTCAGCTTATTGCATAGCATGTCATTGTTATATGACACATCAGCATATTATTCCGAGAATGATAAGACAGTAAACAACAGTAATTGAACAGAATACGATAAGCCACATAGTGACACGTAAGTTTCAGTTCAGTTCAGTTCAGATCAGTATCAGTTCAGTTCAGATCAGTATTAGTTCAGCATCAGTTCAGTTTCAGTTCAGTATCAGTTCAGATCAGTGCAGTTATGAGTATCCGTATCAGAGTTTGGAGAGTCGAATTTTTGGTTTGGATTACTCTTCACTCTCGGTTGTTTACGTATACTCATATACGTATTTTACGACTGGGTATGAGGTAGTATCCGGTCATAGAAGTGGTGCTTGTCAGCATGGTTGTCAGTTTGAGCTTGTCCTGTGTGTGGTGTTGTGGAATCCTTCGAGAAGGGTTGGTTTAGGGTCTGTGGATATGAAGTGCTTACTGGGTGATTTTATCACTCACTCCCTACTTTCCTTTCTCTTGCAGGTAGGTTGTTGGGAGCTGGGAGGAGGAGTCTGCTACTATTTGGGATCCAGTTTACTTCAGTTTGTTGTATGCACATGTATATGTTTTCCGCGAATATTTTAATATATGCAAGTTTTATTTGGGCATGTATATATGTATGTATACAATGTACCACAGGTATTTCCGCTGCGATATTTTAGTTCAGTTAAGCATTTCGGTTGGGTATTATTGACCATATTTTCTTTATTTATTTATTATTATTTTATTAAACAGTGAACAGTAATACCCTTCTGAGGTGTCTTACATTTTTGGTATCAGAGCGATATCAAAGCGGAAAACTGTGTACATATGTGTGAATTGCATTGTTTTCGACGTGCATATGTGTGTATTTCAACGTATCCCAGCAGCCAGAGCTCGTCTTCCTCTCGGTGTAAGTACAGTAGTATCTGTTTTGTGCTTGTTGACCCTAATGTTCCGTGGTTTCTTCAGATAGGAGAGGTAGGAGAGGCCGTGTTCCGAGATCATCCGAGGATGAGGACAGTACTTCAGTTGGACCCTCGAGTGGTAGTGGAAGTGGTAGTGGTGATAGAAGGGGACCGCAGGCCGCCCAAGGTGCTTTTGGGGAAGCAGATGTCAGGCGAATCTTCAGAGAAATGATGAGGGAAAGACCTCAACAGCCAGCCAAAGATGAAGTTCATCAGAGGCTGAAGAGAAGACAACCTGAGTTTCAGGGGCAGAGTTCTGGGTCTGATACGATTAGCATCAGTGGTTCAGAGAGAGTTCACCCGATCTACAGCCTTTCGGGTATTCATTAAGCTCCGAAATTTGTGGGCAGTAAAGATTCGGCAGTTGCCGAAGAGTGGATAGAGGCGGTTGAGAGTGTGACCGGCCTGTTTTCCATGTCTGATCGAGAAAAGATCAGATATGCAGTTTTCATGTTCAGAGGTGATGCGAGGTCTTGGTGGAATCTCGCAAGAGCTACAGTGGATGAGGAGTCCCTTTCTTGGGAAGAGTTTCGGGCAATGTTTGAGAGTGAATTCAGGAGCCCAGGGACTGCATATGCTAGAGCTCGAGAGTTCATTGAGTTACAGCAGGGCTCGAGTTCGGTCAGAGAGTATGCGACTCGGTTTAATGCTTTGGCCAGATTTGCTCCGAGTTTAGCGGGTACTGAGGCTGGCAGAATTCAGAAATTTATTCATGGGTTGCATCCAGCCATTGCCAGAGATGTTCTGACGGGAGAGCGTCCCCCGCAGAGATTCAGTGATGCTCTGGAGAGAGCGACCCGATCAGAGATGTGCCTGCAGGGGATGGGTATGTTTTATGGGCAGTCTGAGAGAGGCAGCGATAGAGATAGAGGTAAGAGGCCCATGCAGCAGAGGAGGTCTGGTAGGAGTACTCAGAGGACTGGAAGTCAGCCACCGATGTGTCAGAGGTGTGGCAGGAGGCACAGTGGGGAGTGCCTGATTGGTCAGCCAGTATGTTTCGGATGTCGTTAGTCGGGGCATAAGATATCTGAGTGTCCAGCTAGAGGTGGATCAGGCGGAGCAGGAGGAGCAGGTTCTAGTAGGCCTGGTTCAGGCAGAGATAGAGGAGGCTTCTTCAAAGGCGGAGGCAGGTCAGCTGGAGGAGCTGATCGTCGTCGTAGTGGTGGAGCCGGTGCACCAGGAGGAGGTGCAGGGACTTCAGGTGGAGGTGGAGGTCGAGCCAGAGTCTATGCCATGGGGCAGGAGCAGGCAGAGGCTACTCCACACGCAGTTACTGGTCAGTTGTTCTTCTTTGACACTCCCTTATTTGTTTTGATTGACTGTGGTGCCACCCATAGTTTCATTTCGAGAGGGGTAGTTGAGAGACTAGAGTTGACCCCTAGTGTGGTTGAGAGCTATGTGTGCATAGAGTTGCTAGATGGGGGAGTGATGTATAGTGATCAGTTGTTATTTGATCAAGAGATTGTGATCATGGGTAGATCTCTGATGATAGACTTGATCATGTTGGAGTTGAGTGATTTTGACATGATCTTAGGTATGGATTTCTTGTCGAGGTATGAGGCTGAGATCGATTGTCAGAAGAAAAATGTTAGACTTCACCTAGGCCCAGATCAGTTTGTCTTTGGAGAGGGCAGAGTGGAGACGATGTTGATCTCCTGTGTTCAGGCCAGGAAGATGCTAAGTAAGGGCTGTGTTGGCTACTTAGCTAATGTGGTGAGTAGAGAGGTCAGTGGACCCAGTGTTGAGCAGATGGCAGTTGTCTGCGAGTTTCTTGACGTGTTTCCAGAGGAATTACCAGGATTGCCGCCAGAGAGAGAGCTTGAGTTCAGTATTGAGTTGCTCCCAGGGACAGCTCCGATTTCGAAAGCTCCTTATAGAATGGCTCCTGCAGAACTTCAAGAATTGAAGAAACAGTTGCAAGAGCTGATAGAGAAGAGATTTATTCGGCCGAGTTGTTCACCGTGGGGTGCTCCCATCCTGTTTGTGAAAAAGAAAGATGGTTCTATGCGGATGTGCATCGACTACAGAGAATTGAATAAGGCCACAGTAAAGAACAAGTATCCATTGCCAAGAATTGATGATTTGTTTGACCAGCTCAGTGGGGCATCAGTCTTCTCGAAGATTGATTTGAGGTCAGGATACCACCAGGTCAGAGTTGCTGACAGAGATGTGCCGAAAACTGCTTTCAGGACCAGATATGGCCACTATAAGTTTGTAGTGATGCCATTTGGGTTGACGAATGCTCCAGCGATTTTCATGGATCTGATGAACCGAGTATTCCATGATTGTCTCGATAGATTCGTGGTTGTATTTATCGATGACATTCTGGTATATTCGAGGAGTGTTGAGGAGCATGTGGATCATCTCTGGTATGTGCTTCAGAGATTGAGGGATAGACAGTTGTATGCCAAGTTCAGTAAGTGTGAATTTTGGCTGCAGAGTGTGGTATTCCTCGGACATGTCATTTCAGCTGAGGGTTTGTCAGTTGATCCGGCTAAGATCGAGGTTGTTCTGAATTGGCCGAGGCCGAGTACAGTTAGAGAGGTCCGTAGCTTCTTGGGTTTGGCAGGCTACTACAGACGGTTTATTCAGGGGTTTTCCAGTTTGGTGAGACCGCTGACAGCTTTGACCAGGAAAGAGAACCCGTTTGCTTGGTCAGATCAGTGTGAGGCCAGATTCCAAGAATTAAAGCAGAGGTTGACCAGTGCGCCGGTTTTGGCTTTGCCTCAAGAAGGGCTAGATTATGAGGTTTACACAGATGCTTCGCACCAGGGGATTCGTGCAGTGTTGATGCAAGCTGGTAGGGTAATTGCCTATGCTTCCAGGCAATTGAAGGATCATGAGATGAGGTACCCTACTCATGATTTAGAGCTTGCAGCTGTGGTTTTTGCTCTCAAGATTTGGAGGCATTATTTGTATGGAGTTCGATGTTGTATCTTTTCAGATCACAAGAGTTTGAAGTACTTCTTTACCCAGAAGGAATTGAACATGAGGCAGCGACGGTGGTTAGAGTTAGTCAAGGACTACGACTGTGAGATCAGATACCACCCGGGCAGAGCAAATGTTGTTGCAGACGCCTTGAGTCGCAGAGTTGCCTTATCCAGTTTGTCTGTTCAGAGTGAGCTTCAGAGTGAGGTCATCAGAGAACAGATAGAGATTGTTTCAGCTGGGTTTTCGAGGCTTCAGATTGTGTCTTCTTTGTCAGATGAGATCAGAGAGGCACAGAGGTCATATCAGTGGGTACAGATGATGGTACAGAGAGTATCAGAGGGCACAGTGCCAGATTTTGAGATCAGAGACGAGATTCTGAGATTCAGGGGCCGAGTTTGTGTTCCAGATGACTCAGAGTTGAGGCAGAGAATCTTGTCAGAGGCCCACAGTTCAGCGTATTCAGCGCATCCGGGCAGTACCAAGATGTACCAAGATCTGAAGAGAAACTTCTGGTGGTCGGGCATGAAGAAAGATATAGCCGAGTTTGTGGCTCGATGTCTGGTGTGTCAGCAGGTTAAGGCTGAGCATCAGAGACCATCAGGGTTGTTGCAGCCTTTAAGTGTGCCTGAGTGGAAATGGGAGAGCATTTCCATGGATTTTATATCCGGATTACCCAGAGTTAGAGAGAGGTATACTGGTATTTGGGTTATTGTGGACAGGTTGAGTAAATCTGCTCACTTCCTACCAGTCAGAGATGGCATGTCGACTGATCAGTTGGGTCGGTTGTATGTCAGGGAGATAGTCAGACTGCACGGAGTTCCCAGAGCGATTGTGTCGGATCGTGACTCCAGATTTTTGTCAGCTTTCTGGAAGAGTTTGCAGAGAGCACTTGGGACTCGTTTGCACTTCAGTTCGACGTATCATCCTCAGTCAGATGGTCAGACAGAGAGGGTGAACCAAATTCTGGAAGATATGCTCAGAGCTTGTTGTTTAGACTTCCAGACGAGTTGGAATGATTTGTTGCCATTGATGGAGTTCGCGTATAACAATAGTTATCAGTCAACTATTCAGATGGCTCCATTTGAGGCACTTTATGGTAGGAAGTGCAGATCTCCCTTGCATTGGGATGAGATTGGGGAGAGAGACTCAGTATCAGCAGCAGTGGGTCTAGAGATGACTCAGCAGATGATCGAGCAGATCAGGGTAATCAGGCAGAGGATGAAATAGGCCCAGGATCGCCAAAAGAGTTATGCGAATGTGAGGCGTAAGGAGTTAGAGTTTGAGGTCGGGGATTTCGTATTCCTGAAAGTCGCTCCTTACCGTCACGTGTTGAGATTTGGCAAGAAGGGGAAGTTGGCCCCTAGGTTCATTGGACCTTATGAGATCCTGGAGAGAGTTGGCCCAGTTGCGTACAGATTAGCATTGCCGGCCAGTATGGACAGATTCCATGATGTATTTCATGTGTCTCAGCTGAGAAAGTATATCAGAGATCCTTCTCATGTGCTAGAGCTTCCAGAGTTGGAATTGGCAGAAGATCTGAGTTATTCAGAGATGCCAGTTCAGATCTTAGACAGAAGGATTAAAGTTCTCAGAGATAAAGAGATTCCTTTGGTCAGAGTTCTGTGGAGGAATCAGAGTGTGGAAGAGTCCACGTGGGAACTAGAATCTGAGATCAGAGATAGATATCCCGAGCTTTTCAGGTAATTCCGAGGACGGAATTCTTATAAGAGGGAGAGATTGTAACATCCCAGATCCGGGGTCAGTTTGTGATTCTTGAGTTTCCTAGGGTTGTGAGAGAGTTTTGGGGTGAAAGTGGAGTTTTCCTTGAGTTTGAGGGCTTGTGTATGGATCCGTTTGAGAGGATTTGCATGCGAGCGCGGGAAAATGGCATTTTTGTAATTTTCCCGGGATGCACGACCGTGCGTGGTAGATGCACGCCCGTGCATGTGCACTTTTTCCAGCTGTCTTGAGTTTAAGTCGAGCTTAGCCGTTTCCAAACTCATTTTTCACCCAAATTTCCTTCGGTTTTCAGAGGATTCACGCCCTAGAAGTGGAGAGCAGCTTCCAAGATCTTCCAATCAAGTTTGATTCGTGAGCTTCTTGAGAGAGAAAGCATGTCAAGAGGTAGGCACTTCTTTCCTCTTTCCCTTGCGATTTTGGTTGGTTTGGTTGCTTGTTTGAGGCATGAAATTCGTTCCCAGCATGCTTGTGACGTTCTCTTTGTGTGTTGGTGACAATTTGAGACGATTGGGATGATGATTTGTGTATGTGTTTATGCTCATGTGTGAGAAAGTATGTTTATATATGTTTTGAGATTGGGTTGGATGATTTGGTTGAGATTTGAAGTTGTTGGGAGTTTAATTATGCTTATTTGAAGTGTTTGGCATGTGATTTATGCTTGATTTGAGTATGGGTTGTGTTTGTGGCCGGAATCGTGTTGATTCCGAGTGGTCATGGAGGTGCAGAGCAGGACGCACGCCCGTGCACCCGAGGGGCACGCCCGTGCACGCTGCGTATTCTGCATGGTCACGGCCGTGTTTACGTGCCCGTGCATGACCTAATTTGAGGGGTCACGACCGTGCATAGTTCATGCACGCCCGTGCGCCCAGTGAAATGTGAGAAAATGCTTTGAAATTCCAGAATCGCGCACGACCATATGCACGACTTGGTCACGGTCCCGTGCGAGTTCACGCACGCCCGTGCACGCGACACGCACGCCCGTGCGTCAGGCCAAAATGAGATATTAAGCTTTAATTGAGAAATGTGCACAGTAAACCCTATCCAATGGATAGTAAACAGTAAATTGAGCTCAATTAAGACTTCATGATGCATCATATGCATATGCATAGCATGGCATGCCATCCAGTGTTTTCAGAGACGGATCCGAGGATCCGAATTCATGTTTTCAGTTGAAAAACACAGTTTTCAGAGGTGAATACGAGGGGGCACTTGTGAGTTTCAGCACCCGTGTCACCAGGAGTTATATACTCAATACTAGCCCTATGTATTGGCATGTGCCGGGTTGCTCAGCTAGCAGTTTATGTTTTCCTGGTCCGAGGATCAGATGAGTATAGCGCGAGGCGCTCAGTTCAGATATGTTTCCAGGCCAGGCCTGATGGCATCACGTGGGCCATACAGTTTGTGGCACGTGTTTGCAGAGGAAACTCACATGGCCAAGGTGCCGAATCCCTGTATTCATCAGTCTGCGCAGCACAGTTTTCAGCATATCAGGTACCCCAGGGTACACAGTTTTCTGCATAGCTTTCAGATAAAGCTTTTGCATGATTTTCAGTTATGGGATCCCAGGATCCAACAGCTTAGTTTTCATGAACAGTTTTCAGAAAACTATTTTCAGTATGCAGGCCCAGGCCTAGCTATGTTTTCAGCTTATTGCATAGCATGTCATTGTTATATGACACATCAGCATATTATTCCGAGAATGATAAGACAGTAAACAACAGTAACTGAACAGAATACGATAAGCCACGTAGTGACACGTAAGTTTCAGTTCAGATCAGTATCAGATCAGTATCAGTACCAGTTCAGTATCAGTATCAGTATTAGTTCAGCATCAGTTCAGTTTCAGTTCAGTATCAGTTCAGATCAGTGCAGTTATGAGTATCCGTATCAGAGTTTGGAGAGTCGAGTTTTCGGTTCGGATTACTCTTCACTCTCGGTTGTTTACGTATACTCATATACGTATTTTACGACTGGGTATGAGGCAGTATCCGGTCATAGAAGTGGTGCTTGTCAGCATGGTTGTCAGTTTGAGCTTGTCCTGTGTGTGGTGTTGTGGAATCCTTCGAGAAGGGTTGGTTTAGGGTCTGTGGATATGAAGTGCTTACTGAGTGATTTTATCACTCACTCCCTACTTTCCTTTCTCTTGCAGGTAGGTTGTTGGGAGCTGGGAGGAGGAGTCTGCTGCTATTTGGGATCCAGTTTACTTCAGTTTGTTGTATGCACATGTATATGTTTTTCGCGAATATTTTAATATATGCAAGTTTTATTTGGGCATGTATATATGTATGTATACAATGTACCACAGGTATTTCCGCTGCGATATTTTAGTTCAGTTAAGCATTTCGGTCGGGTATTATTGACCATATTTTCTTTATTTATTTATTATTATTTTATTAAACAGTGAACAGTAATACCCTTCTGGGATGTCTTACAAAATACATTTCCAACATGCAACAAACACATGGGAAGAACTCAAACAGCAAATCATGCAAAAACTCAAATGAAAGAGGTAAGGAAATACTTACCTCTCACCATTGTGTTTGGATCTCTCTCCCTAGATGCTCTTGGGTCTCTAACCGGATGATCAGTTACGGGTTGGATGGTTTTCTGCCTAGGATTTGCTGGAAAAATGGAGAAGAAAAGTTGAAGGAAAATGAACTGAGCAGAAATGTGGGAAAATGAAACATTTTATGGCTCTCTCACTTGATACACGAGCGTACGTCCAAGACACATGGTCGTGCACCCTTTAAAAACTCAAATCTCTCTCTCCTCGTGCCCTACATGAAATATTCTTCCCAGAATATCCATGTACAAGCCACAAAAGGCTTTTAAATGACTTTTCTACCCTTGAACCCTCTCAATTCTACTTTCTAACTGTAAATCTCTCTTTTACCCTCGGTTTCAAAGCCTAAAAGACAATTCTACCCTCGGGCTATTACAAAAAAAAACATTGGAGGCCAATATTCCAGCGCTCATATCATCACACTAGATTATCATTGTACCAAAAAATAGATATTCTCAATTATTCAAACAAAGTTTTCAACCATGTTATTTCTGTTGCAACTTAACTTAAAGTTCTACATTTTGACTTAGTTAATGACAAAGCCATTACATTTTGTTTTTAAGAGCTCCATTAAATTAAATTTCCCCTAGATATACACAGTATCCACTTGTTGCTCTCCTATATCCAAAATTTCCAGCCCAATCTGTAGGCACTCCTGCTGTATATTACTGTACATGTTTTTATATAAATAGTCATAATGTAGGTATTATTTATATAGACAAAGTAATTAATATTTCCCACTAATATACAGAAAAAATACCTAATACTGAGTTGAAATATGACAGCGGAAAATCATATGATGAAAATAAGTAAAAAGCCCAAAAATATATTTTATATACTGGAAAAATTATACAAAGTAGGTGTGTATATACATGTACATATACTGTATGTCTACATGCAAATATAAAACAAAGAAAACATGCAAACCATAAACATGCTATAAAACTGAAATTTGGATCCCAATCGACAACTATCTCTTTCTCTTAGCCCCTACTGCACTGATCAACAAGAGAAAGGAAAGTAAAGAGTAAGTGATAAGTTCACATAGTAAGTGTTTCCTATCTCTGACCCTAAACCAATCCTCTTTTAAGGATTCTCACTACAATCATAACAAGCTGATCATTTTGTATAAGGTTCTGACATTCTTATTCTGTTATAGCATTCATATTTTATGGTTTGTGTTTCATTACACGGCTGTAATATTTTTCTGAGTGTATTCTGAATGTATACTGTTTCACAGTTCTCACTTATTAACCACATATTGGATAATGTTATGTTATATATGTCATGTGGAAATGACATGCTAAAAATCATATCTGCTGCCCTTGGGCTAATTATAAAGCTGGCTTTTTTGAGTAAAACTGTGAACTGAAGATTCTAAATCATACTGAATAAAACATTATAACTGAAAACCATGTTGTAACTGAAAACAACTATTATGTTGCACAGACTGATGAATACAAGGATTCAACACTCTGGTCATGTGAATTTCCTATGCTCACACGCAGGTAGTAACTGACTAACTGGTGTGCAGTGACTGAATTTGAATTTGTAACTGAGTGCATAACATTGAAACCTAAGCTGCTAGTTGAATGCACACCAGCATATGTTTATATATAGTGGCTAATGTGGTCATAGACCCTGATTCTAGCTCCCATACTAAATGTGCTGAAACTTACAAGTGCCCCTTCATATTCACCCCTGAAAAGATATTCGAAACATCATACCTTTCTAACTAAAAACATATATTTGGATCTTTGGATCCCTTTTTGAAAACACTATATGGCATGTCATATCATGATACGTATATGATGTATCATGTATGCTTATCTGGTCCTATTATACTACTTTAAAGCCATTATACTAAATTTACTATGTGTCATGCTTGTTTTATGCTTAAAGTCTCATTTCTACCTAATGCACGAGCATGCATGACTAGGTGCACGGGCATGCATAAGCTTGTCGGGTCGTGTGCCAGTTGTGCAGCTTGGTCGTGCTAGCTTCTATGATTTTATCTGATTTTCTCATTTCAAGCATGCATACAGCCATAACATTAGCATGCACGATCATGACCTAGCATTATTTGGTCATGCACGGGTACATGAACATGACCATGACCATACAAAGCATGATTTACATGAGCGTGCAATACGAGTGCATAGTCGTACATCTCACTCTACTTCAACGTGGTCAAGGTTGATCATGCTTATTCCTATCCAATTCCATACCAAAACTTAAGATCATCATAATCAATCAAATTCCTTATCTAAAACACTTTATAAGCACGAACTTAACATGACAACACATCAGCTATCATAATCTATCATCCAAACGATCTTAAAATCATATAAACACATATATATCAACATGCATATCACTCACACACACACACACACACATATATATATATATCATCATCATCATCACTTTCCATATCATCAATCATGCAAGGAAAGTCACAAACATGCTAGAGTCAATCTCTACTCAGCAAACCAAACATCACACATGCCAAAGAAGAAAGGGAAAGAGGTAAGAAACACTTACCTCTAGCCATAGCCAACCTTGCTTCTCTCTTAAAGAAAATCTCACTCTCTAGCTTGATTGAGAATTTCTAGATGCTGTTTTTCTCTTATAGGGTTAGGGATCTCTGGAATTGAAATAAACCTTGGGTGAAATAAGCTGGAAAATGAGATAAAATCAACTTAAAAATATGGCGGCTAACTCACTACGCACGCACGGTTATGTTCCTCAACATACACGGTCGTGCATGGTTGGAAAAAAGGAAAACTACCATTTTCCCCTGCTTGCATGAATAATCTTTTAACAAGATTCAAGCACAAACCACTCAACTCAGGAAAAATATCTATTTCACCTTTGAACTTCCTCAACTCTCATTTATACTATAAAATCCTATTTCTAACCCCAGATTATCAGCCTAAAAGACATTTCTAACCTTGGAATATTACACAATCTATATTTGAGTAAGCTTCTAAACTCATTGTTGTGGTTGGCATGAATAATAGACCAAATATGTGGTTCCTTTAACATAACTGAGAACTATTCTCATTGCCTAGAGCTACAACTAAGTAGACTTTTTGAGTAAATGATTGAGTTTGTTCACAACATATGAATATCTAGCCTAGTCAAATTTAAGTATTTTAAATCTCCCACCACACTTCTATACAACATTGTATTATTATACCTCTCACTATCACCCACAAATAGTTTGTTTCCTAAAAGCGTAAGAGTAAAACATGTATTAGCGTTCGGCATATTTGTCTTTACAAGTAAATCATTGACATACTTAGTTTGACAAATTTCTGACCCAATTTTAATTCTTTTCACTTCCAAACTAAAAAAGTAGCTTAACTATCCTAGGTCTTTAAGGGTAAATTCTTTGTTAAATTCGATTTAAATCAAAACATATTCGATTTAAATTCAATCCTAGAATGAATAGTACATACAATCAAACAATTTGTAATTTATGGATATATATATATATATATAACAAATCTATTATTCCATCAATCCTTATTATAATATAATATTTTTCTTCCCTTTCATTATTTCCCCAAAAAAAAAAAAACCAAGAAAAACACGGTTTACATCAAAATAAAATCGAGTTATATCACAATCGGAGTTTAAAAATGCTCTCAAAACTTGTATTTTTAAAACAAATAATTGTGAAATTTGAAAATATGATTACAAGGCTTTTTTGTTATTAGTACAATGCACGATTTACTTCTATATAGTAAATGGAAAATGGTACGAGTATATTTGCAACATATAAGCATAGAATCTTGCAAATACCAATATACTCATACTTCTTTGACACAATTTCAGCACTTTCTTTATCATACATTTTATTATAACTTTTATATACGAGTCCTAATTAAAGAATTTTTAACTGGGGTATCTCTTTCTCATACATTTTAATACAACTTTTTATGCAAACTCTGGTTGGAGATTTCTTAACATGTGTCTTCTGCCTCTTACTCAAGTGGCTTTCCATAGTTGAATAAACTCTTGTTTGCTGGCCACTCATATTTTTACATTATGTCACACTTGTTTTACCAAAGGTCTCTCCCAATCTACTTATAGCAGAATGCAACTGTTTTGTTAGACTAAGTGAGACATTTAAATGCTGTATAAGATTAAGAAAAAATTCTACTCGCAATCAACAAGAAATAACTTCGGCAATCAACAAGAAAGACTTTAGTAGTAATGGTTGTTATGGTAAACAATATTGGACTTGGCTAGAGATTTATTTTTACTATTTGTTTTAAAATATTTGTAATATTCAATGAAGGTTCTAATTTTAAAATAGCACTTGCCAAAAGTTCGATGAATTTTTGAATTAGATTCTCAACAATTTAACTTTATCTTTTCTAGGAGAAGGTGTCCTACCTCTTTTTTAATTGTGTTCTAAACAAGTTGTATTTGATTTGAATTACTTAAATTTGAATTAAAGTTTGGATTGAATGAGTTAAGTTCAAACATATTCAAATATTTGAGTTTAAGTTATTTTAGACTGAATTCAAAATTAATTAGATTTTTTAGTAGAATTCAAATTTCATCTCTTGAGTTGACTTGTTTAGATTTGTATCAATTTCGAATTAAATCTTGCTTGCGTTTGATCAAATTAGAGCTAGCCTAACACACAAGCCAATGAGAGCCATTGACATTTGGTATGATTTCATTGCTCAGATTCATTAATTCACAAAGAAGAAATTCCTCAATGATATTATGGGAGTTAACATTTGTAACGCCTAATTTTTTAGGTAATAAATAATGATAAAATAATCAACCCTCCCCTTACAAGCAAAAGGTTGCAAATTGTATCAGTGACCTGCCCAAGTCTATTCAAGAAGATTTAACAATTACTGTGAAATTCCAAACATACCCCTCTGCATTGCCCCTCAACAAAATGAAAATTCCAGATGCAGTCCTCCTATTTTATTAAAATTGGAATCTCCATTCCTCGATGTAATTTTTCACTATAAGACAAAATTTCAGTCAAATTTCTCACATAAAATATTTTCTTTTCTAATGTGAAACTGCCTGCACTAATGCGCCAAAAGAAATGGGTAAATATATATGATCACTTCCAGAAGGTCATCTTTATTAATGAAAGTCTCGGTCATTTTCTAATCACACAAGAGTCCATAAAGATGGACATTAAAATTGTAATGGTGGTCCTTCCTTGAAAGTTGAAACAAACAAAATATGATAATTTAGTCGACCAACAGTGGAAGAAGACAACTTTAAAAGACATCAACGACCCTGACGGGACAGTCACAGTCACTTCCATTGACAAAAGATGCCCTGCGTATAATACCACAGCAAGGGTTTAAATATTGATATTGATAAGCAAGAAATTCCACAGCAAGGGTTTAAATAGTCATTCCAAGGACCTCCCAATATTAACTGATACTTATTAATATTGATATATTATATATAATTGAAAGATTTTATTATTTATTTTATTTTTAATCCAAAAACAGCTGTAACAGGAAATTACAGCCGTTCGATTACAACTGAAACAAGAAAAATGAAAAAAATCTGAAGGTTCTCCACGCCTGATCTTCTCTTCATTAGCCTAAGCTTTATTTGTTTAAATCTAAAACAGCTACCGCAGCATTCTTTGACCAACGAGCTGAAAACCACGCACTTTCAATCAGAGCACACTGTTTTACTTAACTCCAGTCACATCCGTTAAGCTGTCGTTAAGATCTTCTCCTTTAAATCACAAACACCGTTAGTAACAAAACCACAGTCAACTAACACATAACAGAAGGGTCGAACAAAATCTAAGACTTCCTCAAATGATAAAATCTAGTCATAAGCAATTTTAAAAAATTAAATATTTACTTATTGATTAAAATTAATCATTAAATTTAATAAAAATTAAATAAAAAATTAAATAAAAATTTTTAAAACATTAGTAAAAATATAAAAAATAAAATAAAAATTTTTAAAAACAAGTACCATCGTTGATAACATCACTGACGACAATGGTCACCATTAACCAGACTAGATGGTTGAAAACGACTATCTAATTTGACTGGGCTATCTCTGCCATTAAGAATGGTCGAAAACGATTAGTTTCAAGTTTATCAGCTATTTTTAGATATCTCTGATAGTTAAAACGATCAGATCTAACAACATCTAACAAATCTTTAGCTGTCAAATCTGACCATCTCTGTCGTTAAAGCTATCATATCCAACCATCAATCGAACCAGATGACCGTTTCAGGCCAGGGTCTGATTTGTTTTACTTTTATTTTTAAAAATCTGTTATTATTATTTTATATAAAATTTTATTTTAATATTAATATTATTTATTTTTATAGAAGGGATATTGGTCTTTGAAAGAAATATTAAAAAGTTAGAAGAAAGATAGGTATTTTACTTTTTAAAACTTCTCAGTAGGACTTTGTCATTCCAGAAAACCTTAAGTGGGAATTAGTCGTTTCGTCTAACAAAAATAACAATAGAAGAATATCACACATAACAAAAATAACAAGAAAGGAATATCAAGATCAATTGACATTCTTCACATCCTCCTTTAACTCAAACTTCCAACAGTTCAGATTTTAACCTCCGTCTCATTTAAAGCTTCCTCTTTTCCTTCTGTTGTCTCAACTAATTTTTCAACAGTTTTTAATTTAGTTCTTAATTACTCAAACCTAGAACTTGCAACAGAATTACTCAATAAATCTATGATTTGATATTCTATTGGTATATATTGAATCTTTAGCAGTTTAGCTGCAACTAACTCTTCTACATAATGAACATCCAATTCAGTATGTTTGCTCCTATGAAAATGTAGTGACCCCTACCACAGGCCTACTGTACGCAATAATTTAAAATATATACACATATATTTTGTTAGTTGAAAATATGAAAATATGTCTGTGATGGGAATCCCCACAGCAAAAGAAAACAATGCTGCTTAAAATATTCAAATTTGGATGCGAAAACTGAAAATAAAATGTTATAATATAATAAAAAATGATTAACTCTTTTTGAAATTCCCAGACTACTCACATGTAAAACATAACATCCATACAATGTATACTAAAGTATAATACACACACATATATACATGAAAACTACAAAATCAAAGCATGCGAGCCAAACATGCTACTAGCCACCGAGCCATGTCCCCAAAATCTGACAGCTGCATCAGTATTGCTCAATCCTCAACTCACTGACCTGCAAAAGAGAAAGGAAAGGAAAGGGGTGAATGACAAAATCACTTAGTAAGCATTTCCTATCTCTAACACCAACAGGTCGCAAGGTCAAATGGATCTCAGATCTGACTCGTTATGTTCTGCTTTACTGTTCTTTATTTTCTTAGTTCTCATTGCTTTACAGTTGCTCATTTATTGACTCGTGTTTCATAGCTTTCTTATCCCATTATGTTTTTATGAATGTTCTTGTCTTTCTTTGTCTCATTCCTCATGAATGTTGTACATGACATGATTACATGCTCTAATGTCATGTGAATGCTCATTAGTCATAAAACTTGCCTTTGGGCTTGATTTTTTGAAAACTCTTTCTTTTTTTAAAACTCTTTCTAATATAAAAACTCTGATCCAAAGATCCTCATATATATATATATATATATATATATATATATATATATAATATAAATCTGTATCAAAAGTTTAGTATCTAAAATATCTGTTGGTTAGACTAATGAATATAAGGATTCAACACTTTAGCCATGTGAGCTCAAATTTATGATAAAACTACTCGTGCACGACCATATCCTCTCTAGCGGATGATGGTTTCCCTCTATAACGGGTGTGCGAACTCACAGGTACCCCTTCGTATTCATCTCTAACTAATGTTCGGAACATCGTATATCTATACTTTTAAAATATACTATTGGATCCTTAGATCCGTTTCTGAAAATATTTCTTGTGGCATGTCGTGCTCAATGATTTGTCAATCATGCATGATATGTTGTTATATCTTGTTATTCTTGAGTTTCTCGTGCTTAAGAATCGCTTAAAATTGCTTAAGTATGTTTATCTTTGCTTTACATATGCTTTGGAACTATTTCTCTCATTTTCTTAAAGCACATAAGCGTGTTATGCTTGGCACACGAGCGTGTGTGAAGGCACACGAGACCGTGCTTGATGTGTGGTAAGTCCCACATCACCTGGGAATGAGCCTTTGGTGTGGTTTATAAGAGTGTAGAGACCCTCACTTGACAAGTCGATTTTTCAAGTTGAGTTCTACCTTACCCTATAACATATCATCTAGTATTAGAGCTCAAGGCTCCTGACACTTTATCCATAAGGGATCTTTATCCACGTGGGAGCTTGGTGGACCCCGTAGTGGTGACCCCGTGGTGGTGGCCCATGTCCTACAGGAGTGAGGCCCTTTACGAGGACATAAAGGCTGGATGGGGTAGAGTATGATGTGTGGTAAGTCCCACATCGCCTGGGAATGGGCCTTTGGTATGGTTTATAAGGGTGTAGGCACCCTCACTTGACAAGCTGGTTTTTCAAATTGAGTTCTACCTTGCCCTATAACATATCAGTGTTCAAGTCGTGCCCTCAATCGTGCTAGCTTCTAAAATCATTCATGAAACTTTGGCTAACCACACGGGCGTGTGGTGCAAATACACGAGCGTGCATCTAAGGCACAATGTCGTGTATCACACTGTACAAGCATGTAACTACCTCAACACTGTAAGACCCGCCGCCACGGGTACCCCTGCTACTAAATAATAACAATATCTGGGGAGCTTTCTATTAATCATCTGAAAACCTGGGTACCCGCGACGGGAATCCTACGGAAACAAATCTGTAAACACACATCCTGACACTATACAATTGTACATATGCGGAAGCGAAACTGAATATACATCATTAATATATACATACTGTTCTGTACAATGGGCCCATTGGCCTTTATCATATACATACATAGTGTTCCTGTACATCTGGATACATACAAAAGTACATATGACCACACAGGTCCAAAACTGATACAAACTGAGATCGAGGTGTGTGTGAGTGCCCTCTCCGTCAACCTCGATCCAACCGCTCCTCGAACCCAACACGAACACCTGCAAAACTGGAAGAAGGAGGGGGATGAGTGATAAAGATCACCCAATAAGCGCTCCTTACTTCCCTCAATACCCAAGCAAGCACAAACAATCATATAAACAAACACATACCTGGGCCTCGGCCCTAATCATACATCTATGCGCTTGCTGGAATCTGGAAACTGCTCATCTGGATCTCATTCATTTATTAATATTAAATGTATGCACGTCATGATGTGTATGTCATGCCATGCTAACTGAAAACTGGATGCATGCATCTGAATACCTCTCTCTATACCCTCGGGTACCTGCTGTGCTGATCAGACTGGGTAATACAGGGATTCGACATCCTGGCCATGTGGGTTAACCATTCTAGCTACTAGCTAGAAAGCTGAATCTGAATACTGTACTGCTTCGATCTGACTGGTGTCAGAGAGTTGAAACTGAAATGCTGCTGAATCATCTGACTAGTGTCAGGAACTGAATCTGAAATGCTGCTGAGCGTTCTGACTGGTGTCAGAAGGCTGATTCCCACAGATGCCCCCTCGTATTCACCCTATACTCCTACCCGTACATCGGGTTCTGAATACTGCTGAATTCGGATCCCCTGATCCTCTCTGAAACTACATGTCATGTCATGATATGCACATGCAGTTTATTAACTGATTACATGCTCATCTGATGCTTATCTGAAGCCTATTAACCTTTATTCTGAATTCGCATGCTTAATTTCTCATTTAATAATCATTTTTCTGAAATTCTGCTGATGCACGGGCGTGCATGAAACGTGCACGGGCGTGCACCCTGACGTACGGGACCGTGCGCTGGTCGTGCAAGCTACTGGAATTCACTATTCATTGTCGCTGAAAATGCCTACGCACGGGCGTACGTATGCAGACACACGGGCGTGCATGTACATTTTCTGGCCGTACACAGGTCGTGAACACGGCCGTGCATCTGGAGAAACACAGGCTCACGGCCGTGCCATACTGGCGCACGGTCGTGCGTCTGGTTCTTCAACAAAGCACCGCTTGGAAAATGCACAAAACGGCCAACCAAAACACATCCAATTGCAATCACACTTCAAATATACATTCCCAGCACCTCAAACATCACCATTCAAGCTTCACATGCAACATGCATCATCAAACATGGAATCTACCATGGAAACATCTCCTTTCTCTTTCTAAGGCCATACATACACACATGCATGCTTCTAGGGTGGAAATTTGTCATCCAAATCGACATGCAAGGCCATATAATCATCTCAAACAATCATCCACATGCAAGGAACACATCCATGGCATCAAGAAGCACAAAACATGCCGGGAAACTCAAGGAAAAGGTAAGAGAACACTTACCTCTAGCCATGCTTCGGGAAACTTCACAAATCTCTAATCTCTTGGCTCTCTAATCAGATTGGGAGCTTCTTGCAGCTGGATTCCCTCTCTAGGAACAGGAGGAGCTGAAATTGAAGAGAGAAAATGGCTAAAAGAAACTTGGGTGAGTAAAGAAATGACATTTCTCTCGGCTCTCACTTAAATACCATGCCACGCACGGGCGTGCACCAATGATGCACGGGCGTGCACCAGGGAAAATGAACTTAATTCATTTCCCGCTCACTCACCTAATTGAATCCTTCCGAAAGGATTCCAACGGAAGCGCCATGGCTCCGAAAACTTACCAACTCACCCTTGAACTTATCCAAACTCCCAATCTATTTCTGAATCTCAATTCTAACCCCGAAACTCTAACCGAAAAGACTTTCGAATCTAGGATGCTATATTTCCTCCCCCTTATAAAAATTCTGACCCCGGAATTTACCTGAATAACTCTGGGAACCTATCCCTGATCTCAGACTCTACCTCCCAAGTGGCTTCCTCCACTCTCTGACTGCGCCATAAGACCTTCACTAGAGGAATCTGCTTGTTCCGGAGAACCTTGACTTTATAGTCCAGAATCTGTACTGGCAGCTCTTGATAACTCAAATCATCAGCCAACTCTACCTCTGAAAACTGAAGCACATGAGATGGATCTCCCACATACTTCCTCAACTGAGACACATGGAACACATTATGAATTCTATCCATGCTAGCTGGCAATGCCAACCTGTCCCCACTCTCTCAAGTATCTCATAGGGACCAATGAATCTCGGGGCTAATTTCCCTTTTCTGCCAAATCTGAGAACGTGCCTATACGGAGCAACTCTCAGAAATACTCTGTCGCCTACTGCAAACTCAATTTCTCTGCGTCTCAGGTCTGTATAGCTCTTCTGTCAATCCTGGGCCTGTTTCATCCTTTGCCTGATGATCCGGATCTGCTCAATCATACCCTGAACTATCTCTGGACCAACAACTGTCTCCAGGGAATCTCTCTCTCCAATCTCATCCCAATGAAGAGGAGATCTACACTTCCGACCGTACAATGCCTCAAATGGAGCCATCTGAATAGTCGCCTGATAACTGTTATTATACGTAAACTCCATGAGGGGAATCAACTCTGCCCAATCGGTCTGGAAGTCCATACAACAAGCTCTGAGCATATCCTCCAGAATCTTGTTAACTCTCTCTGTCTGCCCATCTGTCTGAGGATGGTAGGCTGAACTAAACTGTAATCTGGTCCCCAAGGCTCTCTGCAATGATCTCCAGAAAGCTGACAAGAATCTGGAGTCTCTGTCTGAAACTATAGTCCTGGGAACACCATGGAGTCTGACCACCTCTCTGATGTACAGTTTCCCCAACTGATCCGTAGACATACCCTGTCTAATAGGCAGAAAATGAGCTGACTTGCTCAGTCTGTCCACAATCACCCAAATGCCATCAAATCCTTTCTGAACTCTGGGAAGACCAGAAATAAAATCCATAGAGATATCTTCCCATTTCCACTCAGGAATACTCAAGGGATGAAGTAAACCTGAGGGTCTCTGATGCTCTGCCTTAACCTGCTGACATACCAGACATTTGGAAACGAAATCTGCTATGTCTTTCTTCATGCCTGACCACCAGAAACTCTTCTTGAGATCCTGATACATCTTTGTACTGCCTGGGTGTGCTGAATACACCGTGCTGTGCGCCTCTGACAAAATCCTCTGTCTCAACTCTAAACTCTGTGGCACACATACTCTGTCCCTGAATCTCAAGATCCCATCTCTGAACTCAAAATCTGGCATTGCTCTATCTGACATCCTCTGAAGCATGCCTTGAGTCCACTCGTCAGATATCTGGCACTCTCTGATCTCATCATACAGAGAAGATTTGATCTGTAATCTGGAGAAACCCGCAGTCACTATCTCAATCTGCTCTCGGGCTATCTCATACTGTAGCTCTGACTGGACTGAAAGACTGGATAAGGCTACTCGCCTACTCAAAGCATCTGCCACTACATTGGCTCTCCCTGGATGATATCTGATGTCAACATCATAGTCTTTCACCAGCTCTAGCCATCTCCTCTGTCTCATATTAAGCTCTCTCTGGGTGAAGAAATATTTCAGACTCTTATGGTCTGAATAAATATTGCACCTAACTCCATAAAGATAATGTCTCCAAATCTTCAGGGCGAAAACAACTGCAGCTAACTCCAAGTCATGGGTAGGATATCTCAACTCATGATCTCTCAATTGCCTAGAGGCATAGGCAATGACCCTACCACTCTGCATCAACACTGCCCCAATCCCCTGATGGGACGCATCTGTATAAATGTCAAACTCAACTCCCTCCTGAGGTAGCGCCAAAACTGGAGCACTAGTCAATCTCTGCTTAAGCTCCTGGAATCGTGCCTCGCACTCATCAGTCCACACAAATGGAACCTCTTTCCTAGTCAAGACAGTGAGAGGCCTCGCTAGGTTAGAGAATCCTTCAATGAATCTCCTGTAATAACCTGCCAACCCAAGGAAGCTTCTGATCTCCTTAACTGTCTTCGGCCTTGGCCAACTCAAAACTGCTTCCACTTTACTGGGATCTACTGAAATACCGTTTGCTGAGACCACGTGACCCAGAAATGCCACTCTGTCAAGCCAGAACTCACACTTGGAAAATTTGGCATACAACTGTCTGTCTCTCAGCCTCTGAAGTACAAATCTGAGATGCTCTCCATGCTCCACTACACTCCTGGAATACACCAGAATGTCATCAATAAAAACCACCATGAACTGATCTAAGCAATCGTGAAACACCCAGTTCATCAGATCCATAAAGATTGCTGGAGCATTGGTCAACCCAAATGGCATGACCACGAACTCATAATGCCCATATCTGGTCCTGAAAGTTGTCTTAGGAACATCCCTGTCTGCCACTCTGACCTCATAGTACCCAGATCTCAAGTCAATCTTCGAAAACACCGCTGCACCTCTCAGCTGATCAAACAAGTCATCTATCCTCGGTAGGGGATACTTGTTCTTTACTGTTACTCTGTTCAGCTCTCTGTAGTCGATACACATCCTCATCGACCCATCTTTCTTTTTAACAAATAGAATCGGAGCTCCCCAAGGCGAACAACTGGGTCTGATAAACCCCTTATCTGTCAACTCTTGAAGCTGCTTCTTCAACTCCTGAAGCTCAACTGGAGCCATCCGGTACGGAGCCTTAGAAATTGGAGCCGTACCTGGAAGAAGCTCAACACTAAACTCCAACTCTCGGTCTGGAGGCAACCCTAGCAACCCTTCTGGAAACACATCTGGAAATTCCCTGACAACTGGCACCTCCTCGATACTCGGCCCCACTGAACCACTGCACACAACATTGGCCAAGTATCCAATACAACCCTGTCTCAACAATCTGCTCGCCTGAATACTGGAGATCATCAGACTATCAACTCGACCCTCACCAAATACAAACTGATCAGGGCCTATGTGGAATCTCACTTTCTTCCTTCCACAATCTATCTCTGCACTGTATCTACTCAGAAAATCCATCCCCAAAATCATATCAAAATCTGCTAACTCCAGCAGAATCAAATCAATCATCATGAATCTACCCATAATCTCTACCTCCTGATCTAGGAGGACTCTGTCACTCACCACAAATCCCCCATCTGGCATCTCCACATGGATACTCCTACTGGCCACACTAGGGTCAACCCCTAATCTCTCAACTACACTCCAAGACACAAAACTGTGTGTGGCTCCACAATCAACAAGTACAAATAAGGGAGTATCAAAATAAAGTAACTGACCGGTAACTGCATGGGGAATGGCCTCTGTCTACTCCTGGCGGACTGCATAAACTCTGGCTCTGCCTCCGCCAACTCCGGAAGGACCGGCACCTCCCTCCTGTGCTCTATCACCAACTCTGGGAACATCTGCTCCACCTCTATCGGCTCTAACTCCGCC
>JAJEJH010001266.1:0-15459 GCA_026122585.1 Anacardium occidentale | reverse complement strand
TGCCCCTCACTGATGGAAGTCTTGGCCAGACTCCACCAGACTTTGGCATCACCCTTGAGAAGGAACACTGCATATCGAACATTCTCTCTCTCTGATAACGTATAGAGGCCCATGACATTCTCCACTGCCTCAATCCACTCCTCTACCACTGCTGGATCCCTGGATCCACTGAATTTAGCTGGCTGAAATGACGCTGGCAGATGATAAATCGGATGAAGTCTGTCCGATGAACTAGTACCCACTGTATCCGAACCCATACCCTGACTGAAATCTGTATAACCTGTTGGATACTGATGCCTCTCTCTAACTGACTGAGGCTGTGACTGATACTGATACGGTCGCTGATACTGCGGATGCGACTGATGCTGTGACTGGGAATGTCTTCTCCTCGGAATCTGATGACTCTCAAACTAAGGAGGAGTAACTCTATCTGGCTCTGTAGCATTACCCACTCCAGCTTGCTGGAGGCTCTCTCTGACAACATCCCCAATCATATCTCTCAACTTATCAGGTCTCATCGACACATGGGAGGTAGTCTGAGGGTGCCGCCTATCACTAACACTCATGGGACGGGCGGGTGAACTACTATCTGTCTCGTCTAGATATCTAGGGACATATGCTTCACTATCTATAGCATCACCAGCAAACACGGGGTTAGAATCACATAACACAATCAATCTGGAAAATAAATACCTGACTGTGTTGTGAGGAGGGTCTGGACGACGGCTGCGAAGGAGAGAAGAGCACCATACACTTACAACTTTTGCTCTGATACCAACAATGTAAGACCCGCCGCCACGAGTACCCCTACTACTGAATAATAACAATATCTGGGGAGCTTTCTATTAATCATCTGAAAACCTGAGTACCCGCGACGGGAATCCTACGGAAACAAATCTGTAAACACACATCCTGAAACTATACAATTGTACACATGCGGAAGCGAAACTGAATATACATCATTAATATATACATACTGTTCTGTACAATGGGCCCATTGGCCTTTATCATATACATACATAGTGTTCCTGTACATCTGGATACATGCAAAAGTACATATGACCACACAGGTCCAAAACTGATACAAACTGAGATCGAGGTGTGTGTGAGTGCCCTCTTCGTCAGCCTCGATCCAACCGCTCCTCGAACCCAGCACGAACAACTGCAAAACTGGAAGAAGGAGGGGGATGAGTGATAAAGATCACCCAATAAGCGCTCCTTACTTCCCTCAATACCCAAGCAAGCACAAACAATCATATAAACAAACACATACCTGGGCCTCGGCCCTAATCATACATCTATGCGCTTGCTGGAATCTGGAAACTGCTCATCTGGATCTCATTCATTTATTAATATTATATGTATGCACTTCATGATGTGTATGTCATGCCATGCTAACTGAAAACTGGATATATGCATCTGAATACCTCTCTCTGTACCCTTGGGTACCTGCTGTGCTGATCAGACTGGGTAATACAGGGATTCGGCATCCTGGCCATGTGGGTTAACCATTCTAGCTACTAGCTAGAAAGCTGAATCTGAATACTGTACTGCTTCGATCTGACTGGTGTCAGAGAGCTGAAACTGAAATGCTGCTGAATCATCTGACTGGTGTCAGGAACTGAATCTGAAATGTTGCTGAGCGTTCTGACTGGTGTCAGAAGGCTAATTCCCACAGATGCCCCCTCGTATTCACCCTATACTCCTACCCGTACATCGGGTTCTGAATACTGCTGAATTCAGATCCCCTGATCCTCTCTAAAACTACATGTCATGTTATGATATGCACATGCAGTTTATTAACTGATTACATGCTCATCTGATGCTTATCTGAAGCCAATTAACCTTTATTCTGAATTCGCATGCTTAATTTCTCATTTAATAATCATTTTTCTGAAATTCTGCTGATGCACGGGCGTGCATGAAACGTGCACGGGCGTGCACCCTGACGCACGGGACCGTGCACTGGTCGTGCAAGCTACTAGAATTCACTATTCATTGTCGCTGAAAATGCCTACGCACGGGCGTACGTATGCAGACACACGGGCGTGCATGTACATTTTCTGGCCGTGCACAGGTCGTGAACACGGGCGTGTATCTGGAGAAACACAGGCTCACGGCCGTGCCATACTGGCGCACGGTCGTGCGTCTGGTTCTTCAACAAAGCACCGCTTGGAAAATGCACAAAACGGCCAACCAAAACACATCCAATTGCAATCACACTTCAAATATACATTCCCAGCACCTCAAACATCACCATTCAAGCTTCACATGCAACATGCATCATCAAACATGGAATCTACCATGGAAACATCTCCTTTCTCTTTCTAAGGCCATACATACACACATGCATGCTTCAAGGGTGGAAATTTGTCATCCAAATCAACATGCAAGGCCATATAATCATCTCAAACAATCATCCACATGCAAGGAACACATCCATGGCATCAAGAAGCACAAAACATGCCAGGGAAACTCAAGGAAAAGGTAAGAGAACACTTACCTCTAGCCATGCTTCGGGAAACTTCACAAATCTCTAATCTCTTGGCTCTCTAATCGGATTGGGAGCTTCTTGCAGCTGGATTCCCTCTCTAGGAACAGGAGGAGCTGAAATTGAAGAGAGAAAATGGCTAAAAGAAACTTGGGTGAGTAAAGAAAATGACATTTCTCTCGGCTCTCACTTAAATATCATGCCACGCACGGGCGTGCACCAGGGAAAATGAACTTAATTCATTTCCCGCTCACTCGCCTGATCGAATCCTTCCGAAAGGATTCCAACGGAAGCCGCATGGCTTCGAAAACTTACCAACTCACCCCTGAACTTATCTAGACTCCCAATCTCTCTCTGAATTCGATTTCTAACCCCAAAATTATACCCCTAAGGGCTTCCGGATCTAGGATGCTACAAACACCATCCCGTGTCTTGCCTACACGGGCGTGAAAAATTTGGATCATGCACAAGGGCATGTGCATCAACTGTACGAGCGTGTGTCTAGATTTTTATACGTATACAGGTACCATGCAAAGTCGTGTTCATGTAGAAATGGGGTCACACGGGTGTGTGCCCTTGGGCGCACGGTCATGTGCTCAACCCATATTCTGCATAAAGCGTCTAGAAACCTAGAAATTCTACTTAAATCTCTTCCAAATTCAACCAAAACTCAATCATGCATACACATTTCAACTATATCATCTCATAAGCATGCTCATTCCACTTATTCATCATAAAACATGTAAAAATCTCATCTTTTCTCACAAATACATACCCAAACACATAATCTCAAACATTTCTCAACACCAACCATGAATCATCATCCAAAGCATCATTCTTAACATCAAACGAGCATTCAAATACATTTCCAACATGAAGCAAACACACAGGAAGAACTCAAACAGCAAATCATGCAAAAACTCAAATGAAAGAGGTAAGGAAATACTTACCTCTCGCTATTGCGTTTGGATCTCTCTCCTTAGATGCTCTTGGGTCTCTAACCAGATTATCAACTGTGGGTTGGATGGTTTCTTGCCTAGGGTTTATTGGAAAAATAGAGAAGAGAAGCTGAAGGAAAATAAATTGATTGGAAATGCGAGAAAATGAAACATTTTATGGCTCTCTCACTTGACACATGAGCGTGCGTCCAAGACGCACAGTCGTGCGCCCTCTAAAAACTCAAATCTCTCTCTCTTCGCGTCATACATGAATTATTCTTCTTAGAATATCCATGTACAAGCCACAAAAAGCTTCTAAATGACTCTTTTATCTTTGAACCCTCTTAATTCTACTTTCTAACTAGAAATCTCTCTTTTACCCTCGATTTCAGAGTCTAAAAGACAATTCTACTCTCGGGCTATTATAGAAAAACAACATTGGAGGCCAATATTCCAGCACTCATATCATCACACTAGATTATCATTGTACCAAAAAATAGATATTCTCCATTATTCAAACAAAGTTTTCAACCATGTTATTTCTATTGCAACTTCACTTAAGGTTCTACAGTTTGACTTAGTTAATGACAAAGCCATTACCTTTTGTTTTTAAGAGCTCCATTAAATTAAATTTCCCCTAGATATATATAGTATCCACTTGTTGCTCTCCTATATCCAAAATTTCCAGCCCAATCTGTTGGCACTCCTACTGTATATTACTGTACAAGCTTTTATATAAAATAGTCATAATATAGGTATTATTTATATAGACAAAGTAATTAATATTTCCCATTAATATACAACAAAAACACTTAATACTGAGTTGAAATATGACAATGGAAAATCATGTGGTGAAAATAAGTAAAAAGCCTAAACATATATTTTATATACTGGAAAACTCGTACAGAGTAGGTGTGTATATACATATACATATACTGTATGTCTACATGTAAATATAAAACAGAGAAAACATGCAAACCATAAGCATGCTATAAAACTGAAATCTGGATCTCAGCCAGTAGTTATCTCCTTCTCTTAGCCCCTACTACACTGATCTGTAAGAGAAAGGAAAGTAGGGAGTGAGTGATAAGTACACATAATAAGCGTTTTCCATCTCTAATCCTAAACCAATCCTCTTCTGAGGATTTTCATTACAATCATAACAAGTTGATCATTTTGTATAAGGTTCTGACATTCATATTCTGTTATAGCATCCATAAATTGTGGTTTGTGTTTCATTACACGGCTGTAATATTTTCTAAGTGTATTATGAACATATATTGTTTCACAATTCTCACTTATTGACCACATGTTAGATAATGTCATGTTGTATATGTCATGTGGAAATAACATGCTAAAAATCATATCTGATGCCCTTGGGCTCATTATAAAACTGACTTTTCTAAATAAAATTGTGAACAGAAGATCCTAAATCATACTGAATAAAATATTATAACTGAAAATCATGTTGTAACTGAAAACAACTATTGTGTTGCACAGACTGATGAATACAAGGATTCGACACCTTGACCATGTGAGTTTCCTATACTGATACATAGGTAGTAACTAACTAACTGGTATGCAGTGATTGAATTTGAATCTATAACTGAGTGCATAACATTGAAACCTAAGTTACTAGTTGAATACACACTAGTATATGCCTATATATAGTGGCTAATATGGTCATAGACCTTGATGATGGCTCTCGTACTAGGTGTGCTAAAACTTACAAGTGCCCACTCGTATTCACCCCTGAAAAGATGTTCAAAACATCATACATTTCTAACTAAAAACATGTATTTGGATCTTTGGATCCCTTTTTGAAAATACTATATGACATGTCATATCATAATATGTATATGATGTATCATGTATGCTTATCTGGTCCTATTATACTGTTTTAAAGCCATTATACTGAATTTACTATGAGTCATGCTTGTTTTATGCTTAAAGTCTCATTTTTATCTGATGCACGGGCTTGCATGACTAGGTGCACGGGCTTGCATGACTAGGTATGCGGGCGGGCATAAGTTTACCAAGTTGTGTGCTAGTTGTGTAGCTTAGTGGTGCTAGCTTCTGTAATTTTATATGATTTTCTCATTTTAGGCATGCGTATGGCCATGACATTAGCATGCACAGTCGTAACCTAGCATTATTTGGTCATGCATAGGTACGTGAACATAACCGTGACCATACAAAGCATAATTTGCATGAGCGTGCAATACGAATGCACGATCGTGCATCTTACTCTGCTTCAGCGTGGTCAAGGCTGATCACGCTTATTCCCATCCAATTCTGTACCAAAACTTAAGATCATCATAATCAATTAAATTCTATATCTAAAACATTTTATAAGCACAAACTTAACATGACAACACATCAGTTCTTATACTCTATCATTCAAACCATCTTAAAATCATATAAACACATACATATCAACATACACATCACTCACACATATATATATATATCATCATCATCACTTTCCATATCATCAAATATGCAAGGAAAGTCACAAACATGCTAGAGTCAATCTCTACTCAGCAAACCAAACATCACACATGCCAAAGAAGAAAAGGAGAGAGGTAAGAAACACTTACCTCAAGGCATAACCAACCTTGCTTCTCTCTTAAAGAAAATCTCACTCTCTAGCTTGATTGAAAACTTCTGGATGTTGCTCTTCTCTTATAGGGTTAGGGATCTTTGGAATTGAAAGAAACCTTGGGTGAAACAAGCTAGAAAATGAGATAAGATCAACTTAAAAATATGCCGGCTAACTTACTATGTACGCACGGTCATGTTCCTCAACATAGACGGTCGTGCATGGCTGGAAAAATGGAAAACTACAATTTTCCCGTGCTTGCATGAATAACCTTTTAACAGGATTCATGCACAAACCATCCAACTCAGGAAAAATATCTATTTCACTCTTGAACTTCCTTAACTCTCATTTATACTATAAAATCTCATTTCTAACCCCAGATTATCAGCCTAAAAGACATTTCTAACCTTGGGATATTACACAATCTATATTTGAGTAAGCTTCTAAACTCATTGTTGTGGTTGGCATGCATAATAGACCGAATATATGGTTCATTTAACATAACTGAGAACTATTCTTATTGCCTAGAACTACAACTAAGTAGGTTTTTTGAGTAAATGATTGAGTTTGTTCACAACATATGAATATCTAGCCTAGTCAAATTTAAGTACTTTAAATCTCCTACCACACTTCTATACAACATTGTATTATTATACCTTTCACTATCACTCACAAATAGTTTGTTTCCTAAAAGCATAAGAGTAAGACATGTATTAGCATTATGCATATTTGTCTTTACAAGTAAATCATTGACATACTTAGTTTGACAAATGTCTGACCCAATTTTAATTATTTTCACTTTCAAACCGAAAAAGTAGCTTAACTATCCTATGTCTTTAAAGGTAAATTCTTTGTTCAAATTAGTCACTAACCTCTCAATAGATGCATCATTTGATTGAGTAATTAGAATATCATCCACATATACTAAGAAAAAAATTGTAACTTTATCCTCTTTAAACATGAATACACTGGAATCTACTACAAAACTTATAAACTTCTTCTTTAACAAAACTGATTTTAATTTTTCATTTTAGGCGTTAGGTGCTTATTTTAACCCATATAATGCTTTAACTAATTTGCATACATGATTAGGCTTACTTTAAGTTTTTGCAAGGTTGCATCAGGATTCAACTTCCTTTTAAACACCCATTTATGATCCATCACATGTTGTCCTGGCTTAAAAGGTACCAACACCCAAATTTTATTGTTTATAAGAGCCTCATACTTAACTGACATTGCCTTAAACTAATCAAGATTGTTAAACCCCAAAAGCAATATGGCAAATAACCTAGAGGGGGGGGGGGGTAAATAGGTTATCTAAAAATATTTTGTAATCTTAATTCTTTTTCCTATTCTATCAACTCAAACATACAAATAAATAAATTCGATTAAGCACAATTAATTAAAAGACTAAACAAATATAAAAGAGAGTAAGGGAAAGAAATTGCTCAGCCGATTTTAGAGTGGTTCGGAGCTTCTCCACGCCTCCTACGTCCACTACTCCAAGCAACCCCGCTTGAAGACTTTACTTCCACTAACTTCAACCCCGAAGTTACAATAGTTTTGATACAAGGGATTTCACCCTTAACACTAGTTTTGATACAAGAGATTGCGCCCTTAACTTAGTTTTAACAGGGATTACGCCCTTAACTTAGTTTTAACAGGGATTACGCCTCAACACTAATTTCACGGGATTACGCCCAAGGGTTTGTGGAATTACAATGATTTGCCTCACAAGGCGGATTTACAATATGCACTCAAGGTTTCTCTCTAAGGGTTTACAAATGTAATTTTTGTGAGAGAAGTTAGGAGAAGAATTAGAGAATAAAGAGTAGAAGTTTTAAGTCTGATTCTCTAACCCTTGCATCTTCAAATCAGCTCCAATTTATAGGAAATTGGAAGAGATAGTCGTTGGAGTGATTTGAGAGCCGTTGGAAACTTTTCTGGAAAGCTGCACAGGCGTGTCCTTCTGTTGCACAGTCATGCTTCCTTTGTTTTGCACTTTTCAACGGTCATAATTCTCTTATCGTGCGCATATGCACGGTCGTGTTTCCATACACACACGGTCGTGCGTCCTTGAAGTTTCAGCTCTTCAGAATTCCAAAAGACTGCACGGTTGCAAGCACGATACCCGCACGATCAACACACGATCAACATTTTCCAGGTAGCACGGGCGTGTGTTGTAACTACACGGGCATGTATCCAGCACTTCTTTTCTTACATGGGCATGGCTGGATATGCACGGGAGTATGCATCCTTCACTTAATTGACACACGATCGTGTACTCGAAAAACACACGATCGTGCGTCCTTCTTTCTCTACACATGGACGCTTTGCACGACTCAACCTATCGTGTGTTACTTACACACGGTCGTGCTTCATTGACACACGGTCGTGTGTCATGCAAAATCTGCAAAAATAAAAACCTTTGGTCCTTTTTGTCATGTTCAATACATGCATGGACCAGTTAGATAATTTAACATACATTTTGCATCAATTCAAAATCCATAGAGGTCCAACAAATATCACTCATAACTTTAGCTATAGATTTGGCTCACTAGTAATAGTAACTCCATCATATTTCCTATTGCCAAGTAAGCTCTCTATCTTAGACTTAGTATTGTTTAGATTGATTTTTCTAACTAATTGCATTTTCTTTGAACTCTATTAGAATTACAACTTCCACATCAATATTAGTATAATTATTTGAACTAACAACCTTTGGTCCTATTAATTTAGACATGTTAGAAACAATGGCCTTTGGATTAATTTGTTTAACTTTGCTCTTCTTTATAGTAGACATCTTCTCTTCATTCACCTTAGTTTTAGATTTTGTTATTAGAGGACTAACCAGTTTATATATATCAGACCCAATCTTCCTATTAGGACTTTTTACTATTTCTTCAAGAGCTTGAGTGTCTACTGATTTTGTATGCTTATCAAAATATCTATTTGCAAACCTCAAACTGTCTAGTTTTAAACGAACTTTAGAATGATAATTCTTCACAAACTTAAAGTTTTCTTTGAACGGAAAATTGTTTTCATCAAGCACAACACTAGCCATAACAAATATTTTAGCTTCTGGATTAAGGCACTTGTACCCTTTACAAATTAGACCATATACCCCAGAAACACACACTTTCGTGCATGGAAATTAAATTTATGATGATTGTATGGTCTATTTATAAGGAATACTAAGGTCTAAAAAGCTTCCCACCAATATGTCAAAGGCATATAAGCTTGAGCTAACAAACCAACCCTAACTTAGCAATGTATTTGTGTTTTTTCAATTCTCCAATTTTATTAATAAGTGTAAGGATAGGGATGCTTAAAGACTATCCCTAACTATTGAAAGAATTTGTGCAAACTCTTAAACTCTTCTCCCCAATTTAAATTAGAATTCGGATTGAATAAATTAAGTTCAAACATATTCCAACATTTGAGTTAAGTTAGTTTAAACTGAATTCAAAATTAACTTTTTTTTTTTTTTTAGTGAAATTCAAATCTTATCTCTTGAATTGATTCTTTTAAATTCATACTAATTTTGAATTAAATCTTGTAACACAAACAAATGAGTGCCGTTGACATTTGATATGATTATATTGTTCAGATTCATTAATTCACACAGAAGAATAGGAGAGTTCACATTTATAACACCTAATTTGTTAGGTAACAATTATTGATAGAATATTTTATTATATCGGCGACCTGCCCAAGTCTATTCAAGAAGATTTAACAATTGCTGTGAAATTCCAAACATACCCTTCTCCATTGCCCCTCAACAAAGTGAAAATACCAATGCGGTCCTCCTATTTTATTAAAATTGGATCTCCATTCCTCGAGGTAATTTTTCACTACAAGACAAAAGTTCAGTCAAATTTCTCACATAAAATATTTTCTTTTCTAATATAAGACTATCTGCACCAACGCGCCAAAAACTGTCTCAGTCATTTTCTAATCACACAAGGGTCCACAAATACGGATATTAAAAGGCTAAAGGTTTGCTGAAACGAACCCTCCAACTTTAAAAAACCCAAATACTTGTCTGCTGACTTTTTTTTTAATTAGTTTTTTTAATTTTTCTGATAAAATAATAAAATTATTTTTATTATAAAAAATAAATATAATAAAAATATAATTTAATATTTAAATAAAAATAAACAAATTTTAAAGTATATTAAAATTAAAATAAAAAATAAAAAGGCCACTATTGCAGGCCTATAAAAGTATCAGAGATAAAAAACAGTTTCTTGATTTACGAAACTATCAGATTTGATAGTCTTGTTTGACAAAAAAGGCCAAATTAGTCTCTTTCATTTTTTATAGAGATGACTAGATTTAATTGTCTCTACCATCAAATATGATCAGAAATAGTCGTTGAGGTTATAATCGATCATTTTCGATCATTTCTAAGCATATTTGATGAATGAGACAGTCATATCTAACTACTTTTATCAAAATTATTGGAGGCCGATTGAACATCTTCAACTAAATGGATGGCCTGTGAATTAGGAAGTCATTTTTGCGCGATGGTGATTGCTTTTTTTATATTTTATTTTAATTTTTTAATATGTTTTAAAAATTTTATAATTTATTTTTAATATTATTTTTATAAAATTTATTTTATTATTTTTAAAATCTTTATTAAAAATAAAAATACTTTAATTATTAATTTATTATTAATTTTAATTTTAAATTTTGATCACAGATAAGTGTTTAAATTATAAAAAGTTAGAGAATAAAATTACGTACTTTCAAACGAATTTGGATGTAAATGTGAAAGGAAATAAGACAATTTAGTCGACCAACAGTGGAAGAAGACAACTTTAAAAGGCATCGTCTTCCAGTGGCGAGACAGTCACAGTCACTTCCATTGACAAAAGATGCCTCGCGCATAATTGAGCCTTTGCGTCAATCTCCAAGCATTTGCACTTTATCTCTTTTCCTATAAGATGGCTTGGCTTTTTCCTTTTATAATAGCCAATAAACCGTTCACATTTGGTGGGATTGTTTCATTAATATTCATAAGCAAAAAATTCCACAGCAAGGGTTTAAATAGTCATTCCAAGGACCTCCCAAGTCTTGATAAAAAGGCTTTTTACCGTTTAAAATTTTTAATAATCATCCCCTAATATTAACTGATACTTGATATATTATATATAATTGAAAGATTTTATTATTTATTTTATTTTTAATCCAAAAACAGCTGTAACAGGAAATTACAGCCGTTCGATTACAACTGAAACAAGAAAAATGAAAAAAATCTGAAGGTTCTCCACGCCTGATCTTCTCTTTATTAGCCTAAGCTTTATTTGTTTAAATCTAAAACAGCTACCGCAGCATTCTTTGACCAACGAACTGAAAACCACTCACTTTGAATCAGAGCACACTGTTTTCCTTAACTCCAGTCACATCCGTTAAGCTGTCGTTAAGATCTCCTTTAAATCACAAACACCGTTAGTAACAAAACCACACCCAGCTAGCACACAACAAGAAGGCCAAACGACTTATTCTCACCCAAAGTTTCCTTAAACGGCCAAGTTCTGTAAAAAAAAGTTTTAAAAAATCAAATAATCACTCTTTGATCAAATTCAATCTTTAAATTCAATAGACAATTGTTAAATTTAATTATTTAAAAGGATATTTTTATTTTTTTAAATAAAAATTAAAAAATAATATAATTAATTTTATTCAAATAATATTAAAATAATAATATAAAATTCAAAAATTAATACAAAATTCAAAAATTAATTAAAACAAAAAAATTAATGAAAATTCTAAAACATTAATAAAAATTTTAAAAATAAAATAAAAATTTTTAAAAACAACCACCACCACCAACAGTATCATTATGATGATGGTCACTATTAACGTAATCAAATAGCTAAAAATGGTCATCTTGTTCGATTAGTATAAACAGTCAGATCTAACTATTTCTATCATAAAAAATAGTTAGAAATGATCGGTTTTAAGTTTATCAACCGTTTCCAGTCATCTTTGATGGCGAATACGATCAGATTTGACAGCCTTCACCAAATCTTTGACACTGAATCTAGCTATCTTCACTATCAGAATAGCCAGATCTGACCACTAATCAAACAAGGTGATCGTTTTCAACCACCTGATCAGGTTTATTTTATTTTTTATTTTTAAAAAATTTTAATTAATTTTTAAAATTTTGTATTATTATTTTGATATTATTTTTATTAAATTTTATTTTAATATACATATTAGTTATTTTATGGAGGTATTTTGGTCTTTTAAAAAAAAAATGTTAAAAAGTTAGAAGAAGGGTTAGTATTTGGCTTTTTAAGACTTTTTAGTTGCGGGACTTTGTCATTTAAGGAAACCTTGGGTGGGAATTAGGAATTTGGCCTAGCAAAAATAACAATAGAAGAATATCAAGATCAATTGATATTATTTACATCCTTCATCAAGTTTGGACAATGACATGTCAAGACTTGATAAAGAATGCACATTGATCCTCTCTTAATGCTAACTTCTAGCAGTTCAGATTTTAATCTCTGTCTCATTTAAACCTTCCTCTTTTCCTTTAGTCATCTCAGTTGATTTCTTAACAATTTTTAGCTCAGTTCTTAATTACTGTAGGACCCGTCGCCACGCATACCGTTGCGACTGAATAATATATTTTTCTTTTATTAATAATCTAAAAATTCGGTACACGTGATGAAAATCCTACGAAAAGAACCCTGTTGCTATTGTACAATATGCAAGCGGAAGCTGAAACTGAAACTAAAATGTATAATGGGCCCCAACATACATTTTCATATATAAACTGTTCATATACACTGCTTTTTTATACATACACTGAGTAAATATAAAATTTATAAATATGACCCACCAGACCAAACTATACACTGAAAGCTGTTATAGAGCCCTCTCCCGTCAACCACGATCCACTCGCTCCTCGCCAGCAGCAAACAAACCTGAAAAGAAAGGAAGAAAGAAAGGAATGAGTGATAAAGATCACCCAGTGAGCGATCCTTACTTATCTCAACCCAAGCAAACAAACATATATAACACATACCTGACCTTAGCCCTAACATACATCTATTTGCTTGCTGAAACTGGATATCGCTTAAACTGATTAACTGAATTTCATTATTAATTCATGCCATGAAATGCATATCATGTCATGCTAACTGTAACTGAATATACATGTATCTGAATATCTACGTATCTAAAGATACCTGCTGTGCTGATCAGACTGATGAATACAGGGGTTCGGCATCTTGACCATGTGGGCTGAACAGTCTAGCTAAGGGCTAAAAAGCTAAATATACTGAAACTGGACGATTTGACCGCAGTCAGAAGGCTGAAATCCCACAGATGCCCCCTTGAGTTCACCTAAAACTCTAACCCGGATATCGAGTTTTGAATGCTAATGACTAATGAATTCGGATCCCTTGATCCTTTCTCATGCTTATGCCTTGGCATGTCATGCTATGAAATGCTTGTGCAGCATTAATTATCTGATTTCATGCTTATCTGATGCTCATTAGCCTTTAAATTGATTTCCCATGCTTAATTATCCATTTTATGTTTTTCTCTAGAAAATTGCTTGTGCATGAGCGTGTGGGCAAAGCACACGGGCGTGCAAGAGACACACACGGGCGTGCATGGCAAAGGCACACGGGCATGTGCACAAACACACGGGGTCGTGCACTGGCTGTGCAGCCGGTCGTGCTCACTTCTGAAAATTTCTACGTAAAAACATTGAAAGAACAGGCACATGATCGTGTCCCTCAAGACACACGGGCGTGTCTTCTGCAAACAGGCCGTGAATACTTCGTGCACATGGGTGTGTCCCTGTAGAAACAAAGGCACACGGGTGTGCACCTACCGACACACGGGTGTGTGTCTTGCTCTGCACTGATGACACATGCCTGGAATTGTAGGAATCCTCATCAAACATCATGTAATCTGAAATTAACTGAAAACATGTATTTTTAGCACTTCAATAAGCATACAACACACTCCAATTTCATCCTTTATCAATCACAACTCAATCCACCATGAAAATCATTCATTCTCTCACATAATCACATTCAAGCAAAGCAAGCATGGTTCATGGGTGGAAATCATCAACTCAAGCATTATCTCATCCACATATCAACACATAAACATTCACATAACTTATAAGCATGCTGGAAACTCAATCAAACATTTTCAATCATCAAACACAAGTTGGGAAACACAAGGAAGAAGTAAGGAAACACTTACCTCTTGTCATGGCTACTGAAATCTCAACTCTATCTAATCTCTTCCTTCTCTAGTTGGATTGGGAGCTGCTGGATGCTGAATTTCAGTTTTAAGGCTGGGAGTCACTGAAACAAAAGAGAAACTTTGGCTGAAAATGGGTAAAAGCTAGGTGAGAAACACTTAAAACTCACTATCTCTTTCCGCCAACACACTTGCACGGGCATGCAAGGCAAGGTGCACAGGAGTGCACAAGGGAAAATGAATAAATTTCATTTCCCGTGCTACGTATGATAGAAACCTCCCAATCTATTTCTATTTCTCACATCTAACCCCCAAACTCTACCATAAAGGGCATTTCTAATCTTGAGATGCTACAATTACTCCAACCTGGAACTTGCAATATATTTAGTCAATAAATCTGCTATCTAATGTTCTATTGGTACATACTGAATCGTTAGCAATTTAATTGCAACTAACTCTCTTGCGTAATGAACATCCAATTCAATATGTTTGGTCCTCTTATGAAAAACAACATTGAAGGCCAATGTTCCAGCAATCACATTATCATGCCAAATTGTTGTTGTATCAAAAAACAAATATTCTCAATTCTTTAAACAAACTTTTCAGTCATGTTATTTCTGCTGCAATTTGACTTAGACTCTATATTTTGACTTAGTTGATGACAAGTCATTATACTAATGAAATTTTATTATTTTCAATTGAATTTCAAAAATATTGGAAAGTTAAAAAAATTTTGAGATGTTTTTAAAGTGATTTAAAAAATGTAACTTAAATTGAAAAATAATTGTATAAAACAAATTAAAGGTATAAATATTATATGAGATGAATTTGATATTTTTTTAAAAAATAGAAAATTATCATTTATATCTAATAAGTTTTAAAAAATAACAATTATATCCCTGTATGTTGTTCCCATTTACACTCCTGCAAAAAATGTTTAGAATTCCGTTAGGTAAAAATGCTACTATAATATTTTATACTGTAGGATATTCTTCAGGATAAAATATTCATCAATCAAAAATCATTCAAAAAATGTTTGTGATAATATTGAAAAAAACTTTGATAAGAAGTCCAACTATTCCAAAACAAATCTGATTATGCAAGCATAATAAAAGACCAAAGTCGAGCCGAAAAAACATCAGGAAAGGCTCACGGTAAACAATAAAGAGCATTCAAATAATGGC
>JAJEJH010001265.1:0-34209 GCA_026122585.1 Anacardium occidentale | reverse complement strand
AACCTGAGACATTTATAACCACTACAATTAGTTAAATGTGACGACTGAGAAGATCGACAAAATGGATGCCTCACAGAACAATTTGAAGAGGACCCATTCGTGGAAACGAAGCGATAAGAAGGATTAGAAGTGGGTTTTGAGCTGAAGTGACTAGAATTCAAGTTTTCGATGGGAGAGAATGTGGGCAAACCTAGGGTTTTCACATAGTTAAGATAGAAATTGGGGCTTAAAATTGAGAAGTACCTGAGCTTGTTCTTCGAAGATTTTGATAGCTCCATGATAACACAATGATGAAGATTTGGAAAACCACACTGAATGAACTTGTTTCTCACAAAGACGGAAAAGGGGTTTGGGTTTTAGATGGAGATGCTATTATATAGATTCACCTTTGTCTAAATGAATAAAACTCCCTATGGCCTAGAGAAATACAAAAGCCACCAAGTATGAGTACATTAACACGTCCAAAATTTTATGTTAAATAAAATGTTGAAAATATCATTCTTTTCTTTTTTAACGAGGAACCTTGCTCTACTTTAGGTCTCAAACCTTTGACCCTTTAGGAACTTGTCTTCAAGCGATTGACCACACTAGACAAAAGCAAATCCCCGGTGAGTAACTAGTCTTACATCCAATACATCGAGTAAGATTAAGGGTTTTATCTTGATATACTAATTTGGAGACTTGACCTCAAGTCTTATTGTAATACTTTGCTTAAGAAGTACATTATTATTGCCACTCAAACTGTCACAGCGTCTAAAAGCATGCACACAGATGATTGAATAATAGCACATGCACAAGAAGCAAGTCTTGCTACGTTCCCCGTGATGGAGATAAGTCTAAGCAGTGACTTAGCCAACCCAGAAATGCAACCTAGGAGATTATCAAGGCAACAAAATATAAATAAGCAACAATATAAAAATGAAATAGAACACAAAGATGTACAAGAAATATTTCATAACCTTTTATTAACAGAGGGAACAATTACAAAGTTTATGATAGGAGTTACAATTGTTTCAAACTCTCACATAATTCCCATCCCATACGACTCTTTTATAGGAACAAAGTGTTTCCCATGAATTTCCCAATATAACAAAGCATAAGACAACTTATATGGATTTGAGCACATCTTAACCAAAGTAATCAAGAAAGGTTGATATTATTCTTGCAATGGATAACTTAAACCAAACCTACCAATTTCGAAGAAATCATGACACCCGAGGTGAACAAGCATAAGTTTGATTCACATATTTGAAAGAATTTGAAGCATCACAATTATCAAACATGGTGGCCTAAGGCATCCCAAGTCATCAAATGGCTTCAAATGAAGCCAAAAAAAAAAAAAAAAAGTCGATTTGGATGAGAATTAGGCCATAAACAAGCTTAAAAAAAAAATAAAAAATCCAAACAGAGCTAGGAATTGCATGAAGATGAAGCAACCCATGCGTATGCCTATGCACTCGCTCGTACATTCCCCTCGTACGCTTTTCTATCCTACACGCATGCTTGCGCACATGCTTGTGTGACCTTCTCTGCATTCTTCCAACCTTTACGGATGCCTTTCACTCACACCCACTCATCAAACCATGTAATCATCTAACTCATATACATGCCTAGGTGCATGATCATGCTAATTCCTATGCACAATGTAGCATCCCAGGTTAGAAAAGCCCTTAGGGGAGAGTTTCGGGGTTAGAAATGAGATTCAGTGAGAGATTGGGAGTCTAGCAGAGTTCAGGGGTGAGTTGGTAAGTTTCCAGAGCTGTGTGGCTTTCGTACGATTCTTTCTGGAAGGATTCGATCGTACGAATGCACGAGAAATGAATTAAGTTCATTTTCCCTTGTGCACGCCCGTGCATCATTGGTGCACGCCCGTGCGTGGCCTAGTATATAAGTGAGCCGAGAGATTTTGTTGTTCTTTTCTCACCCTTTTTGTATTCAGCCATTTTCTCTCTTCCAATTTCAGTTCCTCCCGTTCCTAGAGAGGAGATTCAGCAGCCTTTAGCTTCCGATCAAGCTAGAGAGCGTAGAGAGTAGTGATTGAAGCTTGTTTTCAGAAGCATGGAGAGAGGTAAGTGTTCCTCACTTCTTCTTGCATTTTCCCGGCTTGTTTGATGAGTTGTGATGCCATGGATGAATTGATTGCATGTGGATGATTGTTTGGAATGCTTATATGGCCTTGCATGTGGATTGTGATGATGAATTTCCACCCTTGAAGCATGCGTGTGTGTATGTATGGCTTTAGAAAGAGAAAGAAGAAGTTTCCATGGTAAACTTGTGATGAATGAGTGCATGTTGTATGTGAAGCTGGGATGATGATATTTGAAGTGCTGGGAATGTATATTTGAAGTGTTATTACAATTGGTTGTGTTTTGGTTGGCCGTTTTGTGCATTTTCCAAGCGGTGCTTTGTTGAAGAACCAGACGTACGACCGTGCGCCTGCATGGCACGACCGTGAGCCTGTGTTTCTCCAGATGCATGCCCGTGTGCACAGCCAGAAAATGTACATGCACGCCCGTGTGTCCGCATATGCACGCCCGTGCGTAGGCATTTTCAGTGAAGGTGAATAGTGAATTCCAGTAGCTTGCACGACTAGGCGCACGACCAGCGCACGGTCCCGTGCGTCCTGGCTCACGCCCGTGCACTTTGATGCACGCCCGTGCATCAGCAGTTTTTCAGAAAAAGAATTAAAAATGAGAAATTAAGCATGCGAATTCAGAAAAAAGACTAATTGGCTTCAGATAAGCATCAATTGAGCATGAAATCAGATAATAAGCTGCATGTGCACATCATGACATGACATGTAGTTTCAGAAAGGATCAGGGGATCTGAATTCAGTAGTATTTAGTATTCAGAACCCGATGTACGAGGAAGAGTATAGGGTGAATACGAGGGGGCATCTGTGGGATCCAGCTTTCTGATACCAGTCAGAAATGCTCAGCAGTATTTCAGATTCAGATTTTTACCATTTGACACCAGTCAGATTGGGCAGCAGTTATTATTCAGCAGCTTTCTAGCCAGTAGCTAGAATGTTCAACCCACATGGCCAGGATACCGAATCCCTATGGTCCACCCAGTCTGATCAGCATAGCAAGTACCTTCGGGTACATTCAGATTCAGTATTCAGATGCATGCACCCAGTGTTTCCAGTTAACATGACATGACATACACATCATGACATTAATTCATATGATAATATTAAATGAATGAGATCCAGATGATCAGTTTTCAGACTCCAGCAAGTGCATAGATGTATGATTAGGGTCGAGGCCCAGGTATGTTTGATTTATATGATTGTTTGTGCTTGCTTGGGTATTGAGGGAAGTAAGGAGCGCTTACTGGGTGATCTTTATCACTCATCCCCCTTCTTCTTCCATCCTTTTCAGGTGGTTCGTGTTGGGTTCGAGGAGCGGTTGGATTGAGACTGACAGAGAGGGCACGCACACACATTGCGATCTCAGTATGTATATCAGTTTTGGACCTGTGTGGTCATATGTATCTTTTGTATGTTTTCAGATGTACAAAAACAGTATATGTATGTATGAAAAAAAAGGCCAATGGGCCTATTGTACAGAACAATATGTATAATTCAGTCGATGGATATATTTCAGCTTCCATATGTGTACAGAATTGTATAGTTTCAGGAAGTTTATTTTATTTTCGTAGGATTCCCGTCGCGGGTACCCAGATTTTCAGATTATTAATAAAAGGCCCATTCAGTTTTCAGCAGCAGGGGTACTCGTGGCGGCAGGTCCTACACACAACATCTGATTTTTGTAAAAAAAAAAAAAAAATCTATGTAAATTATCTCTTGTATCTTCCTTTATCTAAATTGTATTAAGGGCATTTTTGTCAATTCGTTAAGCTTGTAAGACACTTATTTAAGTGTCAAATTCTTCCATGTAAGACATTTTTGAATTTGAATATTAAGAAAAGTTCTCTCTAAAGCTTGCATACTTTGCTTTGATTCTTCTAGATACTTGTTGGTTCTAGAATTACTTTTTACCTCTTTGTCAAATCTTCTTGCAAGGAAAGTTAGTAACAAGAACTGAAGTTTGTGGATAACTTTTCCTTTAGGCTTGTTATCTTCCTTGCATTAGCCCAATCTCAAGTAAGTATATGTATGATTGTATGTCTATGGATTACTCTCATTCTTACATTTCTACCCTTGGAAAATTGCATGTTGGTTGTGTGTTGAGGTATTGTGTGTTGATTGTAGATCTTAGGAGGGTGATTATTGATCAACAATTCTCAAACACTTAAAAAAAGTATGATCAGTTAGCATAACACTGCTGGCTTTTATAGGTAGCTTTTAGAAACTCATTCACTCAAGCCTGGCCAATAGCCTAGCTGCTTAGGCATTCATGCAAGAGCTTTGAGCTACTTGCCTTCTATACACTGAAGGAACCTTGTAATACAACATGCTTGTAGAGAATAATAAGAGTTGGTATGAAAAAAGTCTACTAGAGCTGAGCATATCTGCCCTTATTTTGATTTAGCCAACTAATTGGAGCAATCATGTAGAAGAGGTTCTCAAACAAAATTATCCTAACTTAATAGCTTCACATATAAACCCACCAGTTGCCTAAAGCATACACCATTCACCTACTCATGATAGGAGACAAATGTTTATGCCAATATGTTGCCACTTTGTCTGTCCAGTTGGCTTCATCAAGTAAATGCCAATGCCAGTGCTAAAGTAAGCACGTTTCCTTTACTTCCTTGATTATACAAGTTGCACCATGCCAATAGAGGCCCATGACATGTATAACCCATGCACGAGCTTGAGTTTTAGTTAATACTTACTAACAAACCCACTCCCACTTGAAGAGGCTGATGCCCTTATCGGGTGGTTCTTGAAATAGTATCTAATTTCTTTATCAAACTACCATAAGTCATTTTCCTTTTCCTAAACTAGGTCTTAGATGTCTTCCTATAAGATCAAGAATGAAGTTTTTCAATTTTTCTTACTTGCATCTTTTATCTTATCTTCTATAATTTTTGACAACTTTTGGGTGTATTCTTTCAAATAGTAGGAAAAGCTTTTATATTCTACGGTCGATTCTTATTAGAAGAGTATAAGGGTATTAAGAAGCTTACATGAAATGTAAGATGAATTTTCATTTTGTCTGACAGTTCTAAGCGGTAAGTAATAGTGCTAGCTAGTTTCAAGACTCTAAAAGGACTATCATATTTTTTGTCTATCACTTTTTCCATATATGAGGGATCAATTTAAGCAACACCAAATCCCTTCCTTAAATTCTAAGGGTTGTTAACATTGGTCTGCATATTTCTTCATTCTACTTTATGCTTTGACCAAGCTATCAAAGGCCTGTTTAATTAATTCTTGCTTATCCCTAACAAACTAATAAGCTACAGGTAATGTACCTTGAGATTTTTGTTTTGCTACCTCTAAAGGAGTCAAGGGTTATTGTCCTAAAGCCAATTCTACTGGGCTCATGCCTATTGCTAAAGTTTTATACACATTGTAACAAAATTGGGCAATATTAAGTAAAGTTACCTAATTTCGCTAGCTTGTATTGACATAGTGTCATAGGTACTCTTTAAGCAAAGCATTCATCCTTTTCGCCTGTTCATTGGTCTGAGAATGATTTGTAGTAGAGAATTTTAATTCAAAGCCCAACAATTTAAACAAATAGGTCCAAAATTTACCTATAAACCTAGTATTATGATCATTAATGGTATCTTTAATTAACTAGGAAAATTTCACCATGTGTTTAGAGAATAATTTAGGAGTAGTATTGGCTTGGTAAGCCTTATGAGTAAAAATAAAAACAGCATCCTTGGGGAAACATTTAACAATAACCAAAATATATCCCATACCATCAATAAGTGGCAATCGCGAAATGAAATCCATAGATATTGATTCCCATAGATGTTTTAAAATAGGTGGAGATTGCAACAATCTAACTTGCTTCCTTTTTTCGACTTTATCTTATTGGTAAATCAGACAAGTATTGACGTACAATTTAATGTCTTGATCTATCTTTGGCCAACAATAAATTTCGAGCAATATGGCAATTATTCTCCCAATTCCTAGATGTCTTATTTATTGTGGCTTATAAGTCTTATGCATAAGCTCTCTTTTAATTCCTCATATCTTTGGTATATACATTTTGCCACCCCGCACATACAAAAGATCATCATCTTGCCAATATTTTTATATTAAGCCCTTTTGCACTTGCTTCTTTATTTGATTATAAATAGGATCCAAAGTTGTTGAGATTTAATTATATCAATGAAATTAGAATAAACAAAAGATATAGAAACAACATACCCTGCAATATGCTTTTGACTAAGAGCGTCTACAACTTGATTTTCCCATCCTAGTCTATGTGTCTAGATAAAGTCAGATTCAGTAAGGAATTCTTACTACCTTGCTTGTTTCGAAGGTAGCTTCTTCTATGTTTTACAATAGGTGTTAGACACAATATCAGTGACTACAATGAATTGTGTCCCTAAGAGATAGTGTCTCGAAATACTAAGACAATACATAATAGCCAATATCTTTTTTTTCATGAGTTAAATACCTTTATTCAACTTTATTAAGCTTCCTACTTTTGTATAAGGTGTGTCTCATGGATTAAGACCTCGCCAATTGTTTTATCTGATACGTTAGTGTGGTCTTCAAAAGGCAAGGAAAAATAAGGCAATTTCAATACCAATTTAGATGTAATGACATTTTTCAATGCTTTAAAAACTTCGTGATAAGTTTGAGACCATTCCTACTTGGTATCCTTTTTCAATAGATCCATAAGAGGAGTAGCTTTCAAAGAATAGTTTTAAATGAATCATTAATAATAATTCACCAATCTTAGAAATGATAGTAATTTTGAAACAGAAGTAAGAACAAGCCAATCAAGAATTGCTTGAATTTTCCTTCCAACCATTTGAATATTTCTACCATTAATCTTGTGCCTTAAAAAAAGAATCTCTTAGACAAAGAATTTACATTTTTCCTTATTAAGATATAAAGAATTTTTCTTTAATTTTTAAGCACTTTCTCTAAATGTATCACATGTTTATCCAAAAAATTGTTATACACAACAGTATCATCCTAATATACTACTACAAAGCAATCAAGATACTTATACAACACATCATTCATTAAATTATAGAATGTTGTAGGAGCATTAGTTATGTCAAAAGGTATTATATGAAATTCAAATAACATATACCTTGTAACAATTATAATTTTTGGCTCATCACCTTTTACAATTCTAACTAGCCAATATCTAGAATGCAAGTCTAGTATAAAAAAGTGAGTTACCTTTGCTAAATGGTCAACAAGATATTCCATATTCAAGACTAGGTATTTGTTTTTCACAATGATTTTATTTAGTACCAGATAATTTATGCATATTCATAGACCACCATCTTTCTTCTTTTAAAATAGGATAAAGGCACCAAAAAGAGCTTTCGAAGGTTACATAAAACTCACATCAAGTTGCTCATTCAATTGTTTCCATAATTTTGCTAACTCTAAAGCGGACATTCTATAAGGTTGAAGGCTTCTTTTCTTGCTCAAGCTCAATTTTATAATCCACAGACCATCGTAGAGGTAAGGATTTAGACAATTTTGAGGGCATAACATCCTGATATTTCTTTAGTACTTTAGCAACACAATTGGGCTCATAAATGATTCTATCATCCTTTAACTCAACCAAGGCTATAAGCATAGTGACCTCACCCCTTTTAACACAAACCTTTAATTGATTGATAGTCTGGAACATGGGCTTGTAACTAATGTACCCATTCGCTTTTGTCTTGACAAAACATGCACAGTGTTCATTTGAAATAAACAAGCCACAAAGATGTGGTACAAGAATAGCCTTGGCTTGCCTAAAAAACTCGATACCTAAAATAACATCAAAATCATCAAAGGGTACTACCATGAACATACATTGTTGTTCCTAGTCTCTAAGCTTTAGAAGGGAAAAAGTCACCCTATGAATTGGTTGTGGACTTGAATTTACAACCTTAATTTAACTTACATATTGTTGTACTTTTAAACCCAATTGGTTCACTATATGCTGGGATACAAATTTATTGGTAGCGTCAGTGTTAAGTATGGCCTAAACACTATGCCCATTTAACATAACAGGTACATGTATGAAGCCCTTGAAAGAGCAATTACCTTTGTTTGTTAATACATTCAATAACTAGATGTGATTGAGTCTTGTAATCGCTGGCTTAAGTTCTTGAATTATTGGTTCTTGAGCAATTAGGGTGGTCAAATTAGCTCTCTTTGGACATTCTCTAACATGATGAGGTCCATTACATAAGAAACAGGCCATGGGAGGTCTACTCTAAATGTATTTTGTCCTTATTTAGAAGTGTCACCATTACCTTTCTTATGGTAATTTTCTTTCTAACCCGTCTTGCTATGAACCAATTGGTTCTTTTTCTTCTAGTTAGACTTGGACTACTTCTTATCATTTTGACCTAAAGTTCACCTAGATTATAATCAATTAAGCTATCAATCATAGTAATCACCATTAAGAGGTTTTTAATATTCAACCTCATTAACTTTGTTAAACCTAAAATTCTAAGTGGCAAATAAACTAAAGGGGGGGTGAATAGGTTATTTAAAATTTTTATCAAATTTAAAACCTTTCCTATTCTACCAACTCAACATATATGTATATATAAAATTCCAAGCAACTACAATCAATCAAATAAATCAATACAATTAAGCACAAATAAATATTTGGCTAAGCAAGTATAAATAAAGAGAGTAAGGGAAAGAAATTGCTTAGCCGATTTAGAGTGGTTCGAAGCTTCTCCACGCCTCCTACGTCCACTACTCCAAGCAACCCCGCTTGAAGATTTTTCTTCCACTAACTTCAACCCCGAAGTTACAATAGTTTTTTGACAAGGGAATTTCGCCCTTAACACTAGTTTTGATACAAGGGATTGCGCCCTTAACTTAGTTTTAATAGGGATTACGCCCCACACTAGTTTCACGGGATTGTGCCCAAGGGTTTGTGGAATAACAATAATTTTCCTCAGAAGGTGGATTTACAATAAGCACTCAAGGTTTCTCTCTAAGTGATTACAAATGAGTTTGAGAGAGAAAGTTTGGAGAAGTGATTAGAGAATGAAAAATACAAGTTGTAGTGCTGATTCTCTAACCCTTCAATTTTCAAATCAGCTCCAATTTATAGAGAATGGAAGATTCTAGCCGTTGCAGCTGATTTGAGAGACGTTGGAGCATTTTTGGAAAGTTGCACGGGCGTGTCCGCTTGATGCACGATCGTGCTTCCTTTTTCTGCACTTTTCCAACAGTCACTTTTGTGTTAGCACGGGCGTGCGTCATTTTTTCTTCCAAATTCCAGAAGCTAACACGGGCGCACGCACGATTAACGCACGGGAGACGCACGACTGCATTTTGGCCTTACACACGGGCGTGTGTTTGTGCTACACGACCGTGTGTATCATTTTCCTTTGACACACGGTCGTGCCTTCTTTCCGCACACGGGCGTGTGCTCTCTTAAGCCTTGACACACGGCTGTGTGTCCTTTTGCACACAGTCGTGTGTGCCATTTCTTCACACACGGGCGTGTTCACCTCAATGCACGGGCGTGTTGCTTGCATATTTCTGCCAGCACAAAAACTTTGGGTCCTCTTTGTCATGTTTAACACATGCATGGACCAATTAGATATTTTAACATATATTTTGCATCAATCAAAATCCACAAGGGTTCAACAAACTTAACTTGTGTTCAAGGCTGAAGTCCCAAAAAGAAATTAAAAATTTTGTCGTCTTCAGATATGTGTTTAATGTCAAGCATGAGGGAGCTAAACTCTTTGACATAGTCTCTCATCGAACCCATGTGTCTTAGCTTTTTCAAGGCTTCACATACTACTTATGCTACATTTAAGGGCATGAATTTGTCCTTGAGTTCCTTCTTTAGTACTGCCTGATTTTCAATAAGAGGTCATCCTACACCAGCATTATCATCCAGACAGGTTCTCCACTATAACTTAGCATCATCTGTCAAATACATGAAAATTATAGTCACTTAGTCCTCATAAGAAACATAAACAATGTAAAAGCACTATTTTCTGTCCTATAGGAATAAGCAGAGTTGGTATAAAGAACTTTACTGAAACAGAGCATAGTTACCTTTATTCTAACTTAGCCAACCATTCGAGCAGTCATGCAGAAGAGGTTATCAGACCAAGATATCTTAACTCAACAGCTTTACCCATGAAAACCTACTAACTGCCCAAAGAATGCTCCACCCTTTTGCTTATGATAAGAGATAAATGTCCATGCCAATATATTGCCAATTTATCTGTCTAGTTAGCTTCATCAAGTAAATTCCAATGCCAGTGCTAAAATAAACATGTTTCCTTTGCTTCCCTAATCATAGAAGTCGTACCATGCTAATAAAGGGGTATGACATGTATAGCCAGCGTACGAGCTCAAGTCTCAGTTAACACCTGCTGACATAAACCATTCCTTAGAGTATTAAAAATATTATTTCAATTGTTGCTTTTATTATCAATAATGGCATTGCCACGAATGGTGTTATCATAATAAATACTTAATCGTGTAATAATTACAATATGGTTTTAAATGACATAACGATCAATGGAATGTACATATACTAATTTTTAAATCATAATAATCTTCATTGTTTTATGCTAATTTTGATGATGATACACTTTATTATTAATTTGTTTGATAATGATATTGCATTATCTATTAAGGTTCTCATTGTGATTTTCAATAATGGAAACCTTAATGGCTAAGAAAACAATCATAGAGGAGGGGTATATAGGGTTATTCAAAATTTTATAAAATTAAAATTTTAACAACAGGTTAGCTAAGCAATGAAACCAAATAAATCACACAATGAACATAATTCAAATTAAACATAAAATTAAAAGATAAGGGTTAGAGAGTGCTCAACCAAGTTTATAAAGTTCAGAGCTCTGAACACAAGGCTCCTACGTCATTTTCTTCAATCATAGCCCGATTAAAGTTCCACTATCTTTCAATTACCAAATATACAATAGTTTTTTTCAATAAGAGAATTTTGCCCTTTTACAAATGATTTATCAATATAACAAGAGTGCAAAATTGCCTTTAAATAGGTTGAAACACACAATGAATTACAACTCTCTCAATTAAGTATAATTATGAGCTTAGGAGAGATTTTTGTGAGTAATATAAGAATAAAAAAAAGCTTGCTTGTGCAATACATTTCTGTAACCTTTTTCTCTTCAAAATGGTCTCTTTTTATGCTTGATTTATTGCTTGAAGTGGTAAGGAGCTATTTCCATAATTTTCTATCCATTGGGGTGGTTGAAAAAGCTAGTTCTACAATAAATTATCTAAGTGTACGTCATGCTTGTGGTGCACACGATTGTGCTTGCTGCATTTATAGTCTTGAGCAGAATCCCAACGACTAAATTTAATATACCAGCCAATAATACACAATCGTGTGTATATGAAACATGATCATGCTTCATGTCCTCAAGATTTTTTCTTGAAATTCTAGAAGGTCACACGACTTTTGTGCACGGGTAACACATAGGCTTTGCATGAGAGTTATTATACTTGCACATGGTCGTGTGCCAATTTTGCATGGTCATGTACAAGTTTTATGACTTTGAACTTCCCTACATGATTATCCTTACACGACTCATTTGGTAGTGCTTTTCATATTTCATAGCACATGATCATGTGTCTATTTCATGCATGATCATGCGTGGACTGTGGTATTTGGTTTTATGCATAACTGCATTACATGACTAAGTACCCTATGCTATTCATAAACGTTACACGTACAATCGTGTGCCAAAAGTACGCATGATCGTATTGTTGACTATTTTTCTTTGACTTAGTATCCCTACTATCATACGACTAGAATACCTATGCTTTTTCAAAACACACAGTAGCATAATCGTGTGTTAGAGTGTAACATGATTATGTGTTTGACTTGAATGTTTTGATCTTACATAATCATCTTGCATGGTTAAGCTAGTGGTGTTGAGTTCGTGTTTTGCATAACACGGTCATGCTTATGAGCATGATCATGTTGGTTCTAAAAAATTTTCTGAATCATCATAGATCCTAGCATGGTTTTTTGTACAGTCTCGTGTTTTGGCCACATAAGTTGTCAAGTAGTCATGCACGATCATGCCAGAATGGCACACGACTGTGTGAAACCTGTAACCTGTAAAAATATAACTCTTTTCCCTTCTTTTGTCATGAAATCATTCATGCAAGAGATTTATTAGCTATTTTAACATATTTTTATCATCATCAAAACATCAAGGGTTCAACAATCTCCCTATTTTTGATTGATGACAAAATTATTTGATTATGTATTATAAAATAAGTTTCGAAATATACTCCCCCTCACTTTAAACACTCTCCCTTAGTTTAAGCTTTATTTAATCTTCATGTTAATGTTCAATTTTAACAAAATGTGCTTATTTGACGCACTCCCCATTTTTTGGCATTAATCAAAAAAAAAAATTGATAGAGTTTCCTTTGTTTTTTGATATTGCCCAATATAAGACAATAAAACACACTCCCAATATAATAAAAAACAACCATCAATTACTTAAAGTGACAAGTAGCATCAATCCAACCATCAGAAAATGCAACATAGCAATAATTAATAGCAAAATTATATCAATTATCATCAAAGTGCTAAGTATGAAAAACCAATCCAAACATAAAAATCATATACCTTAAAAGAAAATATCATAAAAGAAATTTCAATATATGCAAGTTTAAGCAATGTTCCTCAGCAAAGGTGCTAAAAACCATGAGATGCAATACATAAAATAGATGAAAAACATCAAGAATCGAGAGGCATCTGTAGCGGTGGCTAAAGAGGTAATCGAATAGCCAAGGCTTCAACTTCTAAGGCGTTGCCTTTGGATTCAAATAGAGTGATACGAGTTGAGATCCCATCTTGATATGATTTGAATTTGTATCAATGGTCCCAAATCTCATCTAAAAGCTAATCAACTGTTCTAAAAAGCCTATCCACCATCTTACGCATATATTAGATAAACGTTAAGATGGTTTGAAGTTCTGAAGTGGATTGGGCTTCAAGCTCTGCTTTTATATGTGCTCACCTCCTTCTACAAGAACTCATCTCAATAACTGATAGGGTAGTAGATGGTTCCATAGAAGGTTTATGCTCCCTAACCAAAACAGGTAAATGCCACCCATTTGTACCATCATTTTTGATGACCCGTATCTGATATAAAGCTTTGGTATTAAGCATGTAAGACTCTTCAAATGGTATTTGAAACTTATTATATACATCAAGAGCGATTCCTAACTTCCCAACCAAACAAGTAATGATCATTCCAAAATCAATGAGAACCTTTTCCTTACTACTATTAGCTTAAACATTATTAAACTTGTTAATGATCCGATAAGTGGTATCCATTTGTTGACCTACCATGACAGCTTCCATTATTGTCATGTCATGAACACTTATGTTTCTGTTCATATTCATGTGGCATTCAGTGTATAAGTGACCATATAGTGAAAATTTCATATGGTCAGATTGATTAACGCCGATGCCTTTATCTTCTAAGCTTTATAAAATCCAGAACCTCCTAACAAAGTCTACACAACTTGTAAGCTTTGCTTATGTGTAAAATCTAAAATGCCCACTGCCTCACATTAGAGCCGTTCAACCAATTGCTTGGTTGTAACGACCTAATCTTTATTTGTTAAATGAAATAATGTATGGTCCATTATAGTTTCCCTCTTATCCTTTTTAAGCATCAATGAACTATAGAATTCGTACACAAGGTTTTTGTAAGTATCATAGCTCATGTAATATACTCCATTCAATGGCAGTATCCACCAATTTCATTACATCTATCAACAACCCAATGTCATGCAAAATCCTATTTTCTAGGCATCTACCAACATAAATTGAGTGCTTCATCAATTTGGCAAGGAGTACCTTTTGTTGGCGAGTTGAACACTAAATTTCAAAAGGGTTATCCTATCTTTCCATGCTTTTTGATGGATCAGATTGAGTGGGGAGCTTCATTTTCGGCGACATAGTGGAATTTTTGTGAAATTGGGTAATATAAGAGTGTTTGATTGTATTTTATATGAAAATCAACCGCAAATCTTAAGAAAATGTGAGAGAAACTTGTAAAAACAAGTTTGAAAGCTAATGGATGTAGAAATTTTAAGGAAAATTTGAAAGAAAAATGATGCAAACTATGACCAGGGTTTTTTTTTTTTTTTGCATGAAAATGAAAAAAATTGAACAGATCTACTTATATAATTATGTGCACATAGCCGTGTTGCATGAATACATGGTTGTGTGTAAGTTTTATTTGCCTGACGATCCCAATTCCACACAAGTTTGCTAGCAACAATTGCACGATTGTGTTTTTGCAAAAAATATTAAAAATTAATAAAATTTTAAAACGCATGCTCGATGGGTTACTCGTACCATACATGCAGTTAACCATAAAATTTAAAAAACTCACATGGTCATGCACTAATTAGACATGGTCGTGTGTGTCATGTAGGTACACACTTATGCATATTTGTAACACACGGTCATGTATGACCAAAAATACACAAACCTACATTTTTCTAGGAACATTGCACATTTTAATTATGCATACTCAAAACACCTCAAGTTACAAAACTTGGATGTATAAACTAAAAGCAAGCACATTCATACATATATCTAATTACTTGCATACATACGTATATTCAATCACTTGCATAAAATTACTTGTATACATACATATATTGAATCACTAAATCAAAGTATTAAATAACTAACATACAAAATTAAAAGTTAAGTTATTAGACACTTACTAGACTTGCATCAATCATTCTAGAACATCCCAAGATTAGAATAGTCTTTCTAGGTCTTGAATCGGGGTTAAAAGAGAGATTTTTCAATCAAAGATTAGCCTCAGTGAGTTAGAAGGGTATAATAGTCTTTTTGGAGGCTTTATATGCAACTTGTGGAAGGAGCATGATCATGGGTCTCTAGAGACATGCCCATGCATCCATTTCTCTTCATGCACACCTATGCATCTAGCTATGCACGCTTATGTATGCTTGTTGATATATAAAGTTAGATTTTTCCTCTACTTATTTTAGTCAGTTTTCTCACTCATTTTCCTTTCATTTCTCTTCAATTAACCATAGCCAATTGAGAGAGAGATTAGCTAGCTTTTAACAGCTAATCTAACTAAGATTTAGTCAGAGATAATGAGATTGAAACCATTCGCAGCTTTAAGTAAGTAATTCCTTACCTTCTTCCCTGTTTCCATAGTTTATATTTCCTTGGTTGAGTTGATTTAGTCATTAAAGCATGTGTTCAGTTTTATAACACGATTATGACAAGATGATAATGAATTAGATAAGAGATTTGGAAGTAAAAGCATACTTAGTTGCCATGATGCAGATGTATGTGTATTTAAGGGTTTAAAAAGACATTAGGTTTGATTTGGCTGTTATTGATGGGGAAAATATGTTAACAACAATGTATTTTGCATGTGTACATGTTAAAATAAGTTTAATTGAAGTTTGATAGGGATTTGAGCTAAGATTGGTGGTGATTCTGTTTTTTAGCCATAGGTGTCGAAACAGAGTAGGAAACATGCCTGTACACCTGAGGACACATGCATGTGCACTCGAGGACACACGCCTGTGCAGTCTTGTTTCAGTAGGGTCACGGTCATGTATGTAAGTTATGCACGATTGGATTATAGTAAGGCCACGACTGTGTGTCTGAGGGTTACAAGCATGCATAAGCAATAAAAAAGAATAAGTAGAAATTCTAAAAGACAACACAACCAGGCTTCACAACTGGCGCACGACCCGTGTATTCGACAGTGCATACCCATGCATCTAGTAAAAATTAAAGATTTCTTTTCGATTTGGCAGAATATCAGTAATAAGAGACGTATCAAGTATTCTAAGTAAAATAAGAGAAGAAACAACAAATTAATAATAAGAATAAGAATAAGAAAAAAGAAGAAAGAGATAGAAAATTATAATGGAAAACCCTTTAGAACAAAGAGTAGAGAGTAATAAAATAAAGTATCATATAGAATCAGTAGACCTAAACTCATATAAGCAAGGAAAAACTTAGCAGTAGCTTAAAAATAGCCTAATATCTAGCAGAATACAATCAGAAAATAGATGAAAATAGGCAAACAGTTAGAGAAACAGTAAAGAAACATATAGAACAGAAACTAATAGATATTCAGCAAAAGACAAATTAGCTTACCTAGAACTTGTTAATAAGCTTAATAATTTATAGAAACAGTATAACAATAAGAATACACAAAACAAAAATATAATAGATGTACATCTAAACAAAACATAATCAGAAGGAAAGAAATGATAAATTATCATGCATGATATGCATTTCACGACATGACATGCATTTCACGACATGACATGCCAACTCAGTGTTTTTAGAAAGGGATTTAGTGACCCACGTGCATATGTTTTTAAAATGGAAGAAGATAATCCATACATCATTTTAAGGGTAAATACGAAGGGGCATCTGTGAGTTGCATGCCCACTAAAGAGGGAGCCAGTGCTAAATGTATATACGTTGGTGTGCAATTTGTACACTCGCTAGAGAAGGAGCAAATGTTAGATACGTTGGTGTGCAGTTGTATGCCAGTTAGAGAGGGAGCTGACGTCAGAGCATATTGATATATGCATTGGTATGCATCATTTATCTGATTTTAGCCTACTGATCTAGCGTCAGGAAGTTGATGACTTACATGGTCGAGTATCAAATCCCTATATTCATTAGTCTGACCATTACAACATTTCAGATACAACTTTATTCAATTTTTCAGTGTTTTAGGTTCTTCAGATCCTAACAGTATTTTTAGTAAAAATAGTTTTAAAAAAGATATTTTTAGTAAACAGACCTAAGTGCCCAACTATGATTTTTAGCATTATTAGACATGATTTCAGTATACTTCATATTATGTTATAACTAGCATAAGAGCAAGTTAAACAAAAGAAACTATAATATATATATATATATATATATATATATATATATATCAGTAAGATGATAGAGAAATTATCAGACAGACTAGTAATTAGCAAATACAGTCAAATCATGTACAATCAAAATTATAAGTACGTACAAAATATTTTATGCATAACAGAACAAGTCATACCAGAACAACAAATAAGAAACAGAACAAGTATGAATCAGAACATACACAATAAGATAACAAAGAAGTAAATTATGAATGATAAATGTAAAATAACAAAAACTAGCTGCACAATATACGTCGTAAGTAGAAACCTAAAAGAATTCAATTAAGATCTTCAGGGAACTCGAGAATTGCCTCTAAATAGGTTGAAGATATAATCACTGAAGATAAACTATCTTCCAATCACTGAAGATACAATAGTTTTTTTTTTTTTTTTTTTACAAGGGAATTTGCCCTTTTTACAAATGATTTATCAATATAAGAAGAGTGAAAAATTGCCTCTAAATAAGCTGAAACACACAATAAATTACAACTCTTTCAATGGAGTATAATTGTGAGCTTATGAGAGATTTTTGTGAGCAATATAAGAAGAACGAAAGGCTTGGTTGTGTAATCATTCTTTCGTGAAATCATTCATGCAAAAGATTAATTAGCTATTTTAACATATTTTTATCATCATTAAAAAATCAAGAGTTCAACAAATAAGATTGTAAATAACAAGTATGTAAATCATAAAATTATAAGTTTAATGATACTAACTATATTACCAAACTTGTAATGTTTAGCCTTTTTTTTTTTTTTAAATTTAGCGAATTTGCTTTTGAAAACTATAGATTTAAGGGTTTTTTTTTTTTTTTTTTTTAACATCTTGATTACAAAATTTTATAATGCCCGTAATTCCTTTTACACAATTGATAATTGTTAAGTACTCATTGTCAGGTATCCTTGCTAGTTTTCCAATGGATTTTTTGATATGATGGAGCGCTATTAATTCCCCCACTTCCAATTTTATTCTTTTGAAAGCTTTGTTATGTTCTTGGAACTTATATTATCACCATATGTGTTGGACCGTATCTAATCAATTACTAACAAGCAATTAGAATTTAATAGTTTATGCAAGATTAACTGACTGTTTTCTAGCCAAATTTCGAAGACATGACTTTCAAATTTGAAAAATTTAATTTCTCATCTATCATATACTTTCGTTAATAAATTTGATCATGCTTAGTGAATTGATAAAATTGGAAGTGCTTTCATTTGTTAGTTTTTTGTTTTCTAATTCTAAATCATCAATGATGAGATGAAAAATTGATAAAAAAGTAGTAAAAATGGATATTACCGTTCCTTTAAGGATAATTAAAACTTAATTATATTGAGAATAAAAAAATTAAGAAATATATTATATAAAATGATAAAAATATCTTTTAACTACTAAAATTAATATATAAATTTGACAGATAAATTAAAATTTTGACCTTTTAAACTTAACGGATAGAAAATTACTAATTCATCAAAATTCGGATGGGAAATAATCATTTGGCCTTTCCTGTGTTATTTTACTTATTTATTGTCCACTGTATGAAATTGAACTAACTTATAGCATTTGAAATAAAAAAAAAAATTGTACAATAAGATTACTATTCTCCCAAGATCAAAATATGATTAATGAAACAATTATTTTTTACCCTTTATGTTGAAAAGTATAATTTTTCACCTATTTTTTTTTTTAAATCTATGCATAAAATTAGTTAATTTTTTTTTTAATTGGTGAAAAGATAAAATATCTTCTATCTATTGAAGTTAAATAAAAATTCACCTTCCAAAAATTTATACGTGTTTTTATCCACATTACTGTCACCTACTTTGTCTAGTTTTACGTCTACTAGATGAGTGGACTTCCCTTTGTCATCACCTGAACGAAAATGTTGCACCTTGTAACTCTCTCATTCTCTCACTCTTTAAACGGTAAAGCTACTCTCCCTTCCTACACCATTTTTATGACTTTCTTCTTTCCCCTTATCTAAAGCTTGAATGTTTATCTTTTTTTGTCGATATTTGCCATTCATTCTTAGCCTTTAACTTTTACCATACGTGAAAAAAAAGGAGATTTGATTTGTCATAACTCATCTTCCATCTTTGCTTTGGTTGTGTTCAATGCTTATCTTTCTTTTTAAAACATTAAGGTGAAGGGAGGCTGATGGAATAAGTAGCTATACTATCAAAAGTCAAGTATGGGAAGTAACAAATCTTTCATCCTTCATCCTTCTTTCTTCTAAGGGTTACTAGAGTGACATATCCTATTCAAGGCACCATATCTAACAAATTGAGAATATTCTAGGTAACTATAAGTGTAAGGTTCTTATCATAGGTGTTAAACACTATAATAGTTCAAATAATCCTAGAAGAGGTAAATTGGATTTTCTAAAACTTAATGCAAATTATAAATAATTATCTAAACAATATTAAAATAGTAATTCATAATCAAAATAACTAACAATAAAAGAGAAAAAAATATAGAAGTTTGTTCAATCAATTTATAGTGATTTGAAGTTTTTTCCATAAGCCTTTTATGTATACTACTTTAAGCAACTTGCTTAAAGTTCCACTAATGATTCGAGATTGTGCCCAACTTTGCAATAGTTTATATAGGATTTCATCTAATATGATAGTATTCGAGATTTCATGCAAAGTGTTTGAAACAAATAATATAAAGATAAAATGCCTTTACAAAGGCATGTAAGCAAATGAAACACAAAAGATTTTCCCAAAGATGTACAATTGAGCTTTAGCATGAAAAAGATGAGTGAGAATGAGAGCAAAAAGATGTGCAAGCTTATGGAATATGATCTCTAACCCTTCTCACTTCAAACAGACTGCTATTTATACCCTTAACCTTGTTGGAAACGGGAAAGATCCATTGGAGAAAGAGTAGAGTCATTGTCACTTGTAAAATTAGTGAATTTCATAAATTTACTTTTTTATATGAGTGTGACATATTGCTCATAGATGTGACCTCCTCATTTATGACCTCGATCAATGCTTCCAACAATTGAATATTATTGGTATGAGCAAATGTATACACGTGTTTCCTTTGTGTATTGGTGTATATCTTTTTAAAGACTTGAACTCTTGAAATTCCAAAAACAAGTACAAAGCTATGTATTAGTACATGTTTGAGAACTTGCACACCTCAATTTTAGGGCATACACAAATCTTTCATGGGTGTACATATATCTTTGACTTTAATCCTTTGACTATGCACAAGACCTCATATATTGACCCTTGCATCGTGACTTCTTTTTTGCACTATCATTGGTATGAATGCTATAAGCAAATAGACGTACATAAAGTTTTCACTTGACTTCTATTACAGGGCATGCATGCACAAGAAAAGTTTCTTATGACTAGCTTGAAATTGTTCTTTCACAAGATACATGATTCATTCCTTAAGCAATGATCTCATTATCTTTATAAACTAGGGAAGTATCCACATTCCTCCCAAGAATACAAGGATATTTTCTTTATTCCAATTCAAATATGCTATTTTGGACTTGAATGATGTATATTTTATACTCATTGAGGCATTTTAAGATATCAATCTGAGTGTATAACGTGGTGTATATGATATCTCTAATTATATATGCTAATAGAATTCAAGTCATCTTGTCTCTCCTTTGTTATGTTTCATACATCCTTAAAAAGTGACATAAGTAATCCTTTTAGATTCTTTCATGTTGAGTTCTTTTAATGTCTTATCCATATATACATTATAACATCTCAGTGTTAAAATGGTCATTTAAGGTTGAAAATCAAGGTTAAAAGAAAGATTTTATAATAAGAAATAGATTTAAGAGGTTCAAAGGTAAAATAGTCATTTAGAGATGTATATGGCCTGTGCATAGGCATGGGTCTCTTTAGGAGACTATTCCATGCACAACGTGGGAAGAATTGAGAATATGAAATTTTTCAGATGTACAACTATGCGTCCATGGGACACAAAATCGTGTGTCCTTGCAGTCTCGTGCTACCTTATGTAAAGTAAAATTTGTCATGCTTATTAGTAAAAGAGAGCAACCAACAGTAACCAATCGAGCTAGAGAGATAGAACCAATTCAAGAGAAAGATTGAATTCATAGCTTTAAGAAAGTATTTTCCTTACCTATCCTTTGTTTCTTTAAAGTTTAAGGTTGTTATTCAATTTTTGTGCTTGTGTTAGATGCAAGTTTGGTAATTAAATAGTATGCAAACATGTTGATTTTATGAGTTAATGAAAGAATCATTAGAAAAGTAAGGGCTAAAAGTATATAGATACATATATGTGTGCATATGTATCATTTAAGGGTCCATGTATGATTTTTGTTTTATTTAAGGTTATTGATAAAGAAAATATGAGAAAAATGAGTTAAAGTATCATATTTTTTATATTTGAACGCTTTACTTGTGATTAGGGTTTAGATTATAAAGGGATTGTAATTACAACCCTACTATTGCCAAATTAGAGCATAACGCATGACTGTGTACTTGATACACACACAACCATGCTGACATGTTCCCAATAGCCTCACGGTCATGTATGTGCATACATGACTGAGGCTAGAAAGATAGTGTCCTTTAAGGAGACGGTTGACCAACTTAAAGTCATAGTCATGTGCCTATATGTAAGCACTCCTATTGTATATTACTGTACATGCTATTATTATAAAATAATAATAATAGATACAATTGCTATTATAAACAAAACAATTAATATTTCTAATAATACACAACAGAAATACCTAATTACTGAGTTGAAATATGGCAATGCGAAATCATGTAGTGTAAATAAGTTAATTTTGTCCTAAAATAGCTTTTATACAGGCTTGAAAGTCTTACAAAGTAGGTATGTGTACATACATGTACATAAACTATACTACTATATACAAATATAAAACAATATGAGCATGCAAACCGTAAGCATGTTATAAAATTGAAAACTGAATCCTAACTGACCATCTTCTCCTTCTTAGCCCATACGAAACTGACCTGCAAGAGAAAAGAAAGTAGGGAATGAGTGATAAATTCACCTAGTAAGTGTTTCCTATCTCTGACCCTAAAGCAATCCTACTATGAGGATTCTCACAGCAAACAAGACAAGCTAGTTATCTTGTATATTGTTCTGAAGTTCATATTCTGTTATAGTATTCATAGTCTATTGTTTGTCTTATATTACATGGCTGTAATACTTTTTGAGTGTATACTGCTTCATAGTTTTCCCTCGATTATTCATATACTGAATCATGTTACGTTGTATATGCTATATGAGATGCTGAAAACAATATCTGAGCCCTTAGGCTTATTTGTAAAACTAGTTTTTCTAAATAAAACTGTAATCCAAAGATCTTAAAATATCTGTCATACTGAAACAAAGTACTGAAATCTGAATAAAATTTTGTATTTGAAAACTCTATATATCCGAAGATACCTACTGTGCTATACAAACAGATGAATACAGAGATTTGATACCCTAACCATGTAAATTTCTTATACTGACATATGATAGAAATTGAATAAACTGTGCATAGAATACTGATCATTGATCATTTGATCATCAAATCCTAAGTTGCTAGCTGAATGCACACTAGCATATGTCTTTATATAGTGGTTAGAGTTTTGAATCCCTATATTCAGTAATCTAATATGCACAGTAGATGTTTTTAGGTATAGTTTTTATTTAGTTATTACGTTATTTTAGAATTTTTGGATCGTAGTTTTATTTTTAAAAATTGTTTTTAAAAACTAGGCTTAAATGCAAAAACATGTTTTCAATATATTTCATACCATGATATACATTTAGATAACATGGTATGAATTATAGTTAAATTAGTATGATACATTATCAATTAAATCCATAGGAAATGATCTATAATAAGTCTATAACATCAGACAAGAAACATATTGAGTAAAAACTATAAGATAAGAAACCAAAAGAAAATACAAAATTAGTTAACACTTGTAACGAGCCATGATTGTTACAAAACACATATATGTACATATTTGTATCATATTCAGAAATAAGCAGGAAAAGATGATATGTCAAGAAAGAGAATAAATAGTGATAGACCACTAAAGTTAAATAGAATAAGAACTTGCCTAAAAGATAGAGATAAGAAATACTTATTGACTGACTCGTTACTCACCTTTTATAGCTTTCTTTCTTTTACAAGTCAGTTGAGTTGACGCTAAGCTAGGACATGAGGTGGCTGTGAGTGAGACCCAGTTTGTCAAATGGCATGTATTGGCTCATATGCCTTACTTAGTTTTCACGTATCTATTATACAACTTTTGTACTTCTACATATATCATGTACAGTTTATATTCAAATTTTTGTATAGTAAATTTAATAAAATAAATATATGATATTTTCCTTTATACAGTACTTTTCCTTTTATTGTAGCTTGTATTGAAATGCTTTTGTCTGGATGTTTTCTAGTTAAGTTTTAATGGGACTTTTGTTATATATTAATGATGATTTTAAAATACATAATTATAGTAAACAGTAATATATAGTAGTAGGTGTCACATACACTTTGATTTAAATTTAGTAATCTATTCTATCTATACTAGTAGATCTAAGTAGAAGAATATAGATTATTATTTCTAAGCCTTTTATGAAGAATTAGTTGTATTACCAAGCTTTATACCAGTTGGAAGTTTGGTATGTTATTTTTGATATATTCTATAATACCCGAAATTGTTAGAGATTCTTGACAATGTTGAAAGGGCAATTGTGTAATGGATAATTTAAATAAATCGAAAACTTAGCCAAAGATCACATTTATGTAATTACAGAAACTGAAACATATAAACACATAAATAGGGTGTTCTTCATATTCTTACCTAAATTTAGAGCTTTTTACTCTTTGTATGGTGAAAAAGTCTACAATAATTAAGCTACTATCTATTAGAAAGGCTAATGACACCTATAAAGTCCACACAAAGCAAGGGAGAGGCTAGAGTTCACATTTCTTATCCTAGCAATACTAAGTTTATGGGTATGAGGGTAATTTGTATGAGTGTGAATGTAGTTTTTTTAGAGCTTCTAAAAAATTTCATTATGTTTTCTTTTATTGAAAATGAGTCACGAGCTTTACCACAACACATTTGTGCCTATGACAAAGATACATACGCCTTGAATAAAACAATCATGACCTCGTATACACATGTTTAGTGGTTTGTAAACATTATACATAATCCATGCAATGTTGCCACAATTGGCTAACCTTTAAATAATTACATGTATGCTTTTAAGTTATCAGATTATCCAAATTTTGAATCCAAACATATCAAGATTTCGTTAACCTTTAAGATATACATTTGTGACCTATAAAGATGCATGATTGTATATCAAGGAAAATCTTTGATATCAACTCCTCAACCTAATCAAAATAGATCTAGTTAGTCTAACATGACATCATCTCATAACATATTTACTAAGATAGTAATCCTTATTAACATTATAAGTATGTAACCTTTAAGCTCTCTATTATCTTGGTAGTATCCATATTCGAGACAAATCCAAACATAGATAATGAGAAGTGTCTAGCAAGGTATCATGACCATTTGAATATCAGAGTTTCAATAAACAACTCTAAGTTTAATCATAGTTAACACGCAATATGATCCCTCTATTACCGTGTCTTATAAGATTAAGATATATATTTGTATCTATCTCAAGTACCCTTCATATATGTATGTGTCAAAATCAGGATTCGATACCATACAAATCGATCTAACTATGGCCATTAACAACTTAGTTCTAGATAACTCAATTGAAACACTTATCTTATGTTTAAGGTTGATGAATCTTATGTTGATTTACCAAAGTTTTTATATTAATCATGATATGACCAATCACTCACCTTTATAACATTCTAGTTACAATAATATGTTTGATAATACCAAATGATATCACTCATAATACAAGATGATTTTATAAACCTCAAATCGAAAGGCCATACACCCAACAAGTTATAAGAATTGACCCATAGACACAGGTAACACCATTTATATGGGATCCTTATCATTGGATTTGCCTAATAAACATGCCCACCAAGTCATGGACCTATGTCTATGACCAGACTATAAGGACTAAACCTCAATGCATGTAGATTGTTGCGACCTTTCGATAAGATCATACACACTATGATAATTCTTATACCGTTACTCGTGTTTAAGATTTATAGTGATAAAGAGATAACTATTCTAGTATAACCACCAATAAGATGTATGGAAAACATAATCAATCATTAAATCCATTATCTCGATTTTACCATACTAAAGACACAATATATGTTATGTAGGAACAATATATTTTAAATACCTCGTATTATTAACATTATCAAATGTTCATAAATATAATAACATATGAATAATATAACTAATATACAAGAGACACGTGGCTATGGGGCACTAACCCTAACAGAAATATTTATTGTGCTCCCACTTAGTTTTTTTGCACATAAGATCTTTATTCATTTTGACATAGCAAAAGCTTTTATGGTATTGTCTAAGCAAATATTCTAAATTTTTAATGTTTTTTAAAGCTCATAAAATGAACTCTTTAACTAACATATCTAACTAATTTATCTCCCCAGTTGGTTATTGACAATTACTCGTCAAAATGTGTACAAATGGGATGTAACACATACAAACACATCTAGATTTAATTTAGCATCTTTGTAAATATCCTTTTATCATCACAAATGACTAATATTTTCCTCTCAAGAATCATGAGAAATATAGTTACCATAAACTTAATGTGCCATAAAAAGTATAGTTCCCATGAACTCAGTAAGTCATGAGAGACACAATTCCCATGAACTTAGCGTGTCATAAAACATAGTTTCTTGAACTCAACGTGTCATGAGAAACACAATTCTAATTAACTAAGTATGTCATGAGAAACATAGTTCTCATAAGCTAAGCACATCATAAGATACACAGTTGCCATGAACTCATAACGTACCTTACTATACCTACATTTTTCCTGTACACTAAAATAATTCACTTTATTTCTATTAAGAACTAAGTGATCTCTTTTTGATCCATTATCTCATGGTTCATCATCTATTTAATGTCTTTTTATCTAGTAGATCATAACTCCATTAAGTTTTATCTTCCTTCTACTAGTTTATTTAGAGAACGAGATTTATATATAAACCTCCAATGCAAGTTTTAAAACTTATTTAGACTTAAAAAAAAAAAAACTTGAAGTTTCCTCTAGGACACCCCATAAGTTGCACATATTTGATCTACGATTCAACTAACTCAAGTTAATTGTTTAAGCATAATGTCACTAACATAGCTAGATAAGTCATTGGGTTTTAACCCAATTTGTATAATATGCATAGTATGTCATACCTTGAATTTAAACAGAATGAAACTCTTATAGGTTGCAATCTCAAAGGTATATCCCTTGTACCTAGCGGTTAAATCAACTCCTACTCAATTCAGGTATTCATTTAAACTTTATGATTATGTATTTTCCCCTTTAGCTCATACTAAACTTTTACTTATTAATTATATATTTCATTCTTAGATTCTTTGAATTTATTTAGGGGATCCAACTTTATGCATCAAAAGATTCATAAATTCCATTTACTAAAATAAAAAAAAATCAAATAAAAATATAATACCTAGCTTTGGCTCAAACTATTAATACCCAATATTCATCGTTGATATGATGCTTAACAATTGAATAACACTTTTACTATCTTTAATAAGAGTTCAATGTTGTAATATTTTCTAAAAGCCTTTAACATTCATTACTCGACCAAGTTGAATAAATCTAACTGCTAGCCATTATTAAGTCTATATGCCAAGGTTAAGTTCAAAACCACAAACAAAGTTTATATGTTAATTGAGAATCTTTGAAATAAATGTAGTTTAAAACATTCAAAATTTTTATTTCTAAAGTAAATTAAAATTGCAACTATTTATTTTCTCTCATTTTACTAAAAGGCTATAGTAAATGCCTTATAACTAATGTAGCACCTAATGTTGCATTTTTTATGTGTAGATCCATCTCACTTCTATCAAGCATCTATTCTAATTCAATTCCTACATATCAAAACAAGTGTAAGAACTGTATCATGTGTTAAAGACTTGAGATTGCAAGCTATAGAGGTATGATTCTTAATCATACCTGAAGTCAAAGACTTAATCTTCTTCTTTTTATTAATGAGTAAGGTCTTCCAGCATCTGTTCTAATAGCTAGTTTTACCACATCAAAAGTAAAATACCTTACCTTTGCTACTTTTACCATTAATAGGGTTAAATGTATCTTGAGGCACTAGTTGAGAATTAGACTTAAGTTTGGCCTTGCTCTTACTATTTTCCTCTTCTCTTTTCATGTCAACTTCTACTAATTTAGCCATACTAATATGAATTTATAGAACTTCGATACCTTTCCCTTTGGTAGCATGTTGAATGCTCCAAACTAATTAAAATTTTCTTATCAAACCTAAACACTAAATGAGAGCTAGGATGAGCAAAGGTTAACCTCATAGAGAGTGATTTTGTGAATAACTATGCTTTGATTCAATGTAAAACAATATAACTAAAAATTAACTTAATCCCCAAAGGCTAATATGACTGGCAAATAGAAAAACAAAAAAAGGGTTTTCAATTATGACTTAAATGAAACATATAGTGTAGACAATTAAGCAATCAATTAATAAACAATGTAATGACATAAAATCAGTTCTAGGTTTATTCAAAACTATAACGTTCAATGGTTTTCAAGCTCTTAGCTAGCTAGTTCAATTCCACTAAAACTATAAACCCTAAATGACAACAAGTTCTGTCACATGATTATTTTTTTTTTTTTATAATCACTAAGTAAAATAGGTTCTTTACTTAGATTCTTACCATTTATCAATCTATAAGAAACTCTATAGATTGAAGTGAACAATAGCCTTAAGATTTAGGAAAATAAAGGTTTATGCAAGTAACAATCACATGAGTTCGAATAATTTACTATATGTTAAGTTATCCTTAACAAATGGCCGAAAACTTATCCAAAATTCCCATTATTAATTGCTACTTTGTTGACTAGAATGAAGACAACTATTCATAAAAGACGTAGGCCTATTTTGAATTTACATCCTCTTCTTTAGCCTAAAAAAAAAAGTTGAATTTATATTATCTTAAACATTTTGGAATCTATTAGTAGCTTTAGGGCTGATTTTGAATAGACAAACAAGACTTCTAGACTCAAGTCTCTTCGTAAAAGATGTAGGCATACTCCTCACCTTTCTAGCACATCTAGTCTCACCTCCAAAAGAGGTTTGTAGCTTAAATTATGGGCCACAAACTGAAACTAGTTCAAACAAAAGTCTTCAGCTCATAAAAGGATTATGCTCAAATGTTTCTAGAAATTTTGATCCTCTAAACAACTGATCTAGGCTTTGTCCCTTCATATGAATTGTAGAGATGTGTAGATGAACTTAGACTTTGAATCACCTCGTTTGGATTTCAGAAAGTCTAGTTATGTCTTTTAAAGCTCCAAGGGTCGAACTTGACTTCAATTTTCAACTTTAACTTTGCAATAACTTCTAAAGGCCAAAACACCAAAGTAGACGTTTAAGATGATCATAAACCTAAAATAAGCCGAAAAGGTCTAGGAGTCAAAATACTATAATTTATTAATTTAAAGCACAATTTACAAACATACTTCAACCAATATCCTATAAACAAAATCATCACAAATGAACACCAAAAAACATCAAATAATTCTAATAAACTAAATGTACGGGGAAATAAAAATGCATAATATAGATCTTTCACCCTTAAAAATAACAACCCACTAAAGATACCAAAACTCTAAGTAATAAAACATATCAAAACTTTATACTCCAATAACGGGTCTAACGTCCATGGTTAAAAATTAAACTTATAATAATAAAAAAAAGCATATCTTTATGAAAACCTTAAATAAAACAAAATTATAGAATACAAATTAAATAATTTGTATGAAATCATTATATCAAAGTGCATAACTATAAAACATACTATGACTGTATAAAGCATTATAAAGTATAACTTAACCCCATATTACTTATCACTACAACATTGATATTGAGCCTCGATTGGTAGTACTTTTACTCACCTCAACAATAAATTGCTCAATGAACTTAAAAGCCTATAAGACAAGGGCAAAGAGAATAAGTAATAAAGCATCCAATAAGCAAAATAAACTTTCAGTCTTACTCCTTATCCTTTAATTTGAGCATTATGTTCCTTGGCTTTCTTTATTCATGATCTTAGTCCTTTGACTTCATCTCTCTTAAGCCATGTGTAGCAGCATTTATACTTCAATACCTATTTAAGCATTTGAAATAACATTATTTTGAACTTTGGTACTTATCTTGTTCGTTGGTATCCTTGGCTCAACATATCTTTATCCTTAATACATAGTTCGAGTCTTTGTAATCCTTTGACTTAACAATATTTAATCTTAATATTCATCTTATTTATCTTATCCTTGGACTACTTCTACTAAACCTGGATAATCAACTTAAGCATTTCATCTTTGAACTTAGCCCTTAAACTTACACAATAAAAAAGAAAAAAGCCTTTGACAAAGAGAAAAAGGGTTATTAAAAGTGGACTTTCCATTATTAAATCATTTTAATGACGAAAAAAATCTCATTGTCACCCATTAATATTATTGAAGCCTCTTCTATTATAAATATTAATAATGGAACATGTTACATCGTTAAAATAAATAGCTAAGGACGTAAATCTCGTCATTCAAAATAGTAATAATAATTAATATTCTTGTTACTACAACATTGATTGATTGTTGAAAATAATAATAATGATGACTATTTTTATCGTTATAACATTATTTACCAGTTACTAAACATAATATTCACAACAAATATTTTTGTTATTATAATAATATCTACCAGTCATTAAATATGATATTAACGACGAACATTCTTATTGTTATAACAATATTTATGTCACTAAACATAATAATTACAATAAATATTACTGTCATTATAATTATATTTACTCATCATTAAACAGAATAGTTACGATTAATATTCTTGTCATCATTACAGTTTTTACTAGTAATTAAATGTTTTATCAATAATAAATTTTTCTAATTTTTTAAACTACTAGTTATTAAACATATTATGAATGATAAATGTTTATGTTATTACAAGATAATTTTTTAGCTAATAAAAATTACAAAATAGTAAATATTTTCATCGTTATAGTCATATTTAATTTAATTGTCACTAAAATAACAGTAGGGTTTTAAAATATAGTAAGAATGACGCTAATTATAAAAATTTAATCCTCAATTAATTTAATAAAAGCAAGATATTTACAAAATATAATCATTGAAATTAATAATATACTAATTATAATCATTATAAGAATTTCTATATGATCGATAATTATAAAAAAACTATAAGATTTTTATTATTTTAATCTCTCCTTATAATTGAAATAAAAATATAGTTACAAGTGTCATAATAATTCATGTATTAATTAAAATCAATACCAAGTCTTCCTCACTTAACTTGTATCTTCAAATACCTAAAATTGTGAAGAAAAAAACAAGTCAACAAAACTTTTATACAAAAATGTAAACAAAGAAAACAAACTACAAACAACAAAGCATGAGATAGAAGTAGTAAAACTTCAATTTTGTTTATTTTTCCTAATTCAATGCTTCTAGTTATACTATTACATATATAAATATATAAATATATAAACTGACACTTATCAATTAACTTTAATTCCTTACTACTAAAAAGAATTCAAGAATAGACAGCTTCATCAATACATATAGCCTCTCTTACGATCAAACTTACTTAGAATGCCATCAAGTTCACATATTACTTTCATATTTCTCTTTGACTGCACTTTATCATTGCCACTGCATACTCAACAACAATCAGTTATTATCTTGCCATCACCACTGCACCTGGAGCAAGTAGATGCCTATAAATCATACGGTAAGATCAATGTTTATACCTTACAATATGTAGACCAATAAATAAAATGACAAAGATAAACCAAGTAACACATAATTGATGCTACTAGCTCTCATATGAAAAGACTTATTAAAGAAATATTAATGCATCTTGAATTTTAGGCATTTATATCATAAGTATGTTAATCTTGGTTGTCTTAAAAAAATATTAAATTATGATTATTTTACTCCAATCAGTCTAAAATCATAATCTAAGTTAATAGAACTTTTTGGTTTGTGACAAGTTGCATTATATTTCTATTCACTTTAATCCATGTGGAGTTTAAACCCTAGCTCTTGAGCTTGTGTAACAATGCCTTACTCGCAAGGAATTACATAATGCAATTGTGAGAGGCCAGTCCCTCCCATAGTAACTAGTACTCGCACTCTCATCCTGATTCTAATAATGAAAAGTGAACATTAGTGGGCTGCCTTGTTGCAAAGGACATAAAAATAGCTTATCCTGACATGTTGCACTTCATTTCATGTAAAAGCAGAAAGTTATAGGTCCACCACCCAGGTTCCACGCACAAGTAATATACAGTCTCATTTACTGAACAACACAAAATTCAGAAGCAACTACAATGCAATAAACAGTCATTATTGTCTTTTTACCGTGTAAAATTACTTGTGACATAATTCCAAATGGTCCGTGTTTTCTTAACCCCTTCTCTACCCCCACAAGCATTACAAGATTGAATGCAACTATTAGATTTAGCACCTGTTCCACCACAACTATCACATATTTTAAAACAAGAAACTTCACTTTCATGCCTTCCTCCAAAAATTGATTCTTCGAATGCAAAGAAACTCACATTAAAAAAACACAAAACTCTGCGTTTAGACTACACACTTGAAGTAATAGGAGATATAATCATAAGATATTGTTCACTGATAGATCTCAATATTCTATTACCTTTTTTGTTATAAATTTATTGAAGTCATAAATTCTATTCGCATATATTTAATTAATAATCAAGGGCTTTGTAATAGATCAAATTTAATGATTACTCCCCATAAACTTATTGAACGTCCAAATCCCACTTTCCTTTGCTTCTTAGATTGAAGTTAATACCCCTAGCCTCACCCCTTCCTCCAAAGAGCCCATGTGAGCCACCAAAGAATGCATTTTATATTTTCAATAGATCAACCTGAAAATAAAATTTAAATATGTTAAATATCAGAAGCAAAATCATGCATCAAAAAGTACTTGAGTCCATCACCACACTAACAAAAAAGAGAAAAGCAAAAGAATTGGTCTCTGAAGGGCACATAGCAAAAAGAATTAAGTTCACATGACAACCAAAATATGGTTGTTTATAGAAGCCCTTTCAAACATGGCCTTACCCCTACTGAACAACTGCCTGATTCATCAAATTGTCCATTTATACCTTTCTCAGCAAAACAATCATATAAAGATATTTTCTCATTATCTGACAGGACTAATACAAATGCTTTATTAGCAAAGGAGATAAAGAAAGCACATAATGCATGTTACCAACATAAGCAATTAAGTTCGAAAAATTTTATAGGTTAGATCCCTAGTTCAGTATAAACTCATCACCACTAGAATTTAAAAATGCCACCAACAAGAAAATAATGAATCTAAGAAATAAATAAATGAAAATTCAGTACCAAACATTAAAGAACAACAATTAGAAAAAGAGAAATACTAATAAAAGTTTCCCGTATAAACAACTCTTACCTCTAGAAATGTGCAGTAATAGAAAAATGGAAGTAAACACTTGAAAACAATAATAGCAGAAAAAATTAATTCCCTAATACCTGTGTATTTAAACGATCCATATAATAGAATCTGCAAAAAAGGCCCGTTTGCTTTTTACTTCTCAAGGCTATTCAGTCATAAAGACAAGATGGCAAAAAAGCCAAATGTCTCATCTCAACCTTAAAAGTGTGATATAATAAATAATTTTTAAAATTAATGGGAACATACCACAAAATCCAACAATTTTCAACTTCGTAAAAATTATTATATCACTTTAGGTTCAGGCGACATGGTAACCTCGTCATGCCCATAGTCTACAATGGTCAATCTCCTTCTTCCCACTCCTCCTCGGATTTAAATGAGCCCCTAGTTGCTTCGGTGATGTGAACAAGACTTGAGGCTGTTGTAGTATTGAAGTCTCGTCACTAATGACGATATCATCACCAACACTCACTATTGAACCTCTTCTAAATTACTTGCTACCTGATTTTCATTGTCCGATTGTTGTTCTTCTTCGAGGTCATCCATCTCCGCCTTGTCTTCATCTTCATTGTACATAGAAAGCAGGGTGATTCCTTCCAATTTCTTCTTCTTCTTCAACGCCATCAAATCTAGGGTTTTGATTTCCATGATTTTTAATTTTAATTTTAGTGCGTAGAATTTCGTGAAGTGTAGCCTAGAATTTCTTATTTATTTATTTTTGGAAATTTAGAATTTTTTTATTTCAGACGAGCTAGAAAGGGTTTTGAGAAGGATGGAACTAAAATGGAAATGAAGCCAGAAGGTGCGTTTTATATGGGCTGGTTGGGCTCTGGCACAATTTGAATTTAAGTTGAGACTATAACCTTTAACATTTCCTCCACACCATAAAAGTTGTTCTGCACCTGAATCAAACGATCAGAATAGTAAGATTACTCTTACTCGAATATTAGCTGAGACAACTCAATTTAATCGTATCGGTGATAGATTTATTATATTATGATTTTTTATTTTTTAATAATTTTCCTAAAAACTCATAATCAATAGTAAATTTAATCTCACTCCAATTTTAGCTAAATTGTATAATTGGATGTGAATATATAGCTGAAGTGATTCATTATTGTGTTTGATTTTAACAATTGCTTTATATAACTCAAATTGAGATATAAATCATGTTCATATTGAATTAAATAATTTTTGGCTTTGAAGTCAAATTAAGTTAAACTCTCTTTAGTTTGAATTCGATTTAGTTTAAAAAAAAGAGTTGTCTTTTCCAATTTAAGCCCAACTCAAATTTAAGTCAAATTGAGTCAACATTCAAGATTAAACTAGTTTGGTTCTGACTCATCCCTACCAATAACGTCGGGCTTATGAGTTTTTTAGTAAAAAATTTTAATACTCATCATTAAAAATATAAATTTATTTAATATTAATGAGAGTATAAATAATCAAC
>JAJEJH010001264.1:34770-46430 GCA_026122585.1 Anacardium occidentale | reverse complement strand
CTTAGAGTGGCTTAGCTTTACTTTTAAATTCTTTTTCTGTTTTTCTTAAGGTGCACGGGCGTGTGTTTCTGTGTGCACGGGTATGTGTCAAGGCACACGGGACCGTGTGCTTCTCGTGCTCTTGGGCGTGATAGCTTCTAGAATATTTCATTGCAAACCTGGCTGGCCATACGAACATGTGGTGCAAATACACGGGTGTGCATAACTGGGCACACGGGCGTGTAGCCACCTCACAACACTCCCTTGTGTTACCTACACGGGCGTGTGGAATTGGGAATGGACACACGGGCGTGTGCACTCGGGTATACGGGTGTGTGTCTGGATTTTCATACGCACACGGGTAACATACAAGGCCGTGTCTCATACAGAATTGAGGCCACACGGGCGTGCATCATGGGCGCGCATCACGGGCGCACGGGTGTGTGCTCAACCCAGATTCTGTAGAAAGCGTTTGAAAATCCAGAAATTCCCACACCAACGCATCCATACTTCAAATCAACACACAGACAAGCTCAATACTGCTACTAGCATGCCAATATTCATCATATCATCAACTCAAACACGTCACATATCATACATAAAGCATATAACACATGTATATAAACATATACACAAATAAATATGGAAATGGCCACTCAATTCAATCAAAGCTCAAGCATGCTGATAATGTTTCAAACAAGCACAAAAGTTTCTCATAAGCTGAAAACAATGAAACATGTTCTGAACACAGTGAAAGAGGTAAGGAAAACACTTACCTCGCGCCATAGAAGCTTGACCTCTCTCTCTGAAAGCTTATGGATCTCTAATCTGGAACTGAGCTGCTGGGGGATCTCTCTCAATCGCCCTAGGGTTCACTGGAGCGGAGGGAAGAAGAAGAGAAATAAAGGAAATAAGCTGGAAGCTGGAAGCTGGAAGCTGGAAGCTGGAAGCTGGAAACTACGCGAGACTGAAAATAAAACTTATTTATCTGGCTAAGGCAAGACACACGGTCGTGTGTCCTAGGCACACAGGCGTGTGTGCAGTGGAAAATTTCAATTTCCACCCACCTTCATGAATACACGGGATATTCTTCCCAGAATACCTATGTACAAGCCACAAAAGGCTTCTAAATGACTCTTCTACCCCTAAACCCTCTCAAATTCTTTCTTAAACAGGAAATCTCTCTTTTACCCTTGGATTCAGAACCTAAAAAGATAGTTCTACCCTTGGGCCATTACAATCTTACTGCTCTCCACCAAACAAAGTAGTTAGATTTAGTCGTCCTATGAACCAGGAGGCCATTTTTAGCCTCTTGGTTTGATTATTGATAGTCATTAACGTCAACGATGCTAACAATGATGGTGGTTTCTTTTTTATTTTTTATATATTTTTTAAAACTTTTTTATTATTTATTTTAAAATTTTTAAAATTTTTTATCAAAAAACAAAAATAGTTTTTTGATCAACAGCTAAGTGTTTGAGTTTTTAAAAGTTAAAAGGTAAGAGATGACCACCTTCAGTTTGAATTTTAGTTGGATTAGAATTAGGAGTGCAATTTTGTCATTCCCTTTCATTTGCATTTTTTTTTTTTTTTTTTTGTTGGGGTCAAAATTAGAGATAATGAAAAGAAGGGTATAATTGTCATTCCATTTTTATGTGAATCCCGTAGTGAAACCAGGCCAAATTGTTATAAATTGTCATAAGAAATAACATAATATAATAATTTTACAAAAATTAAATAATTTGAGATAATATGATCATTTCATTTCAAACATCGTGGTTGGGTTAGTTTCCCCAAATCATGAGTGGGAAATTGTTATCTTACTCTAGAAACTGGTAAAAGTGGTTGGCAAAAATAATAAATTTCTTGGAGCCTTCTCTAAAGTAAAAGTGGCACTGGAAGGACAGATGAAAGACTCTTTGTTATGCGTACAAGTTATTGGCATTGCTGCGTAGCTTAGTGTGTAGTCAACGATTTGCTTCTCTTGGAGGAAAGCACAAAAACAACAGATTGGCCTCCTTCCAATACCGGAAATTTTTTTTTCAACCTGCTGCTACGACCTGCCGTGCCACGCTTTGTCCTAAACAAGCCGAGGCGGCTCTGCTCAGCGCGCAATCCTTCTGCCTTTTTACCGATCCCCGCATAGCGCTTTGCTTTGGGAACCTTACAGACCGCCATCCGACTTTGTTTGCCCGTGTGGACATTGAACCTTTAACATTCATGAGACCGAAATTTGAGTTCTTCGGGAGAAGATACGAAATTTAACTATGGTAATTATGGCCTTGATTATCATATTAAACTTGGATGGTCTCATGTGTAATGTGGCACATGACATATTTGTGGGTTCATTGTCTTATATTGAACAATAACATCAAATTGATATTTAGGGTTGAATTAGTTTCACTACTCTACTGATAATGTTCTTTGCTATATCTTCTTGAACAAATTCTCGGAATAATACTCAAAAATGACAAACCATTATAAAGCAATAAGTCACAGGGATAATGATCAAACATATGCTCTACGTGTGAATCAATTAGGCATCCAAGTAAAAGCTCTTCACTTAAATACGATGACTTACCATAATACATTTCCCTTGTGTTTGCTTCAGTCCCATGTTCTTCTGTCGTGTTCTTCTTGTTGGTCTTTGTAAATTCGCATCAACAGTTGCGAAGGAGAGCAAAAGTCGTTACGCAGAAGACAATCTCAGGTTTAGGTGTCTTACAATTCATAGGTAAGATGAAAGTATATGCATATTTCATGTCTCATTTGGGTCGTTGTTTGTTGACCTTTAGGCTTCAACACAAATGGTAAAGTTGCATGTGAGTGTATTGGAACCCATTATTATTATTGCCATTATTATTGAGCCACTGCTCGAAATTCCAAACACAATTTTAAGACACCCCATTTCAATTTAGTTAATAGATTTTATACCTAGCAAAATTTAATAATTTAGTTAGGGTTGTGGGTTTTGATAAGAAAAATAATTTGAATCAGGTTAGGATTGACACAAAATGAACCAGAAATTTTAAATAAAATATTACATAACATGAAAACAATAGAAAAATTCTCAATATCAATTATCCTTTTCATTTAATAAACAGAATTTTAATCATGGAATTTTTATTTTTTAATTTGAATTAACAAAGAAATCAATATTGTTTAACTAAACACTAAATTCACATCACCTATTTACTATTTTGGTTATCGATATTACTAAATTAGATTGGTTTCATTATCTGGTTCTTTTATAATAATGATTTTTTTTAAAGTTATTTGATTATGTTCTATGATCATCTCAATATGCATAAATAGACATGATAAGAAGGTTGAGTTAGGCCCCCTCATTTTTTTCACAACCCACAAAATTATGTGTCACGTAAGGTTAATGGGCCATATTGGTCATACAAGGGACCTTAGGACAAGACTTAGCCCAATAAGATCATAAAAATAATAAATAATTAAAATATAAATTGTTGGTTGGCCAACAAAAGCACGTAGGTTGACCCATGGAAGCCCAACCTGGGGCCTTAGGCCTTAGCATGCTAGCAACCTAACTTGACTCATAAGGCTGATAAATTCGTAAGTCTTGGCATGACATGACCTTTAGGCAATGTAGGTCACATTGATTTCAGTCCAACATGACTCACTATTTCATGCATAAACAATTGCTTTTATTCTATGGTTATTGAACATCAAGTCTTTTCATGTATTATTTCGTAATACATTATGTTATTTCTTAGCATTTTGATAATGTTTTGTTTGGTAATAAATTACATAGTTATATGTCATGTTTTGACATGACATTACCTATTACATAATTTAGATTAATTCAAATTAGATCAAATCAATCAAACAATAATTTAGTTTAGTTTAAGGTTAAAAAATTTTGAACTATTTTATTATGGGTCAGGTTAGTGTTGAGGAACTTCAACTTAAAACTCAAATTAACACACCACGAACACAATTCGATAACACAAACTATCAAGTCTAATAAATTGAATCAATTAGTTCAACTGGTTAGTTCCTAGGGTTTTAATGTTCTATGAAATAAAGTAGAGATGATTGCTTTTAAAAAGACAACAGATTACTTCCCACCTAAGGTTTGACGAAATGACAAACTTTTGAAAAGTCAAATTCTTATCCATCTATTAAATCTGTTCACAAATTCTATTAAATTTTTTAGTAATGCTATGTGCATATAATTTTTACACCCATTTTTTGTGTCAAGCCAAGCCATTGAAGGAAACATTGTAAAGTCTTCCTAGAAAAGAAGAAGAAGTCGATTAGTTCTACATCAGGCATGTTTGTTATTAAGATTAGCATTACTCCTAATTCATCTTGGGTTGTAGATATAGGATGTGGTACTTATATCACTTTGAAAATATACATGGACTAAGGCAAAGTTCATTAGTGGACCTAAGAAAGGTGAACCTAAGAGTTGGCAATGGAGAAAATATATCAGCTCTAACTATAGGATCTTATTATTTGTCTTTACCTTAAAGGCTTGTGCTAAAACTTAAAAATTGTTATTTTATACCTTTTATTTCTAGGAACTTTATTTCTATATGCATTTTGGATAAAGAGGGATTTTTATTCTTAATTGCTAATAGTGTTATAACTACTAGTTTGAATGGTTTACTTTACAGAACAACAAATTTGATTAATGGTTTTTGTTCTCATAATTCAAACAATATTGAAATTCTTAATGTTAATAATAAACGAATCAAACATGATCAACTAAATCTCATGTATCTGTGGCATTGTAAGCTTAGGCACATGAGCTTACAACATATTTCAAAGCTCTAGTCCATTAAAATTTTGCAATCATTTGATTTTTAGCCATATGATGAATATGAATATGGGTAAGATGGTCAAGTCTCCTTTTACTAGTCATGGAGAAACGATGAGTGAACTAATATGAATTATACACAACAATGTGTGTAGCCCTATGACAGTGCATAACGGATATGGAGAATTTTAATTCATAATATTTACTGATGATTTAAGTAGATATAACTATATGTATCTTATGAGATACAAGTTTGAATGTTTTAACAAGTTCAAAAAATTCAAAAACAAAGTAGAGAAACAACTCAATAAAAGTATTAAGATTCTTTGAAGTGATCGAGAAAGGGAGTACTTAAATATTGAATTCAGTGAATACTTGAAGGAATATGGGATAATTTTATAACTCAAATCTTTTGGTACAGCATAACAAAACGATGTATCTATACAAAGAAATCAAACTTTGATGGACATGGTTCGGTTGATGATAAGTTTCAATGAATTACCCTTGTCATTTTGGGGATATACCCTAGAAACAACGATGTTTACACTTAACCGAGTTCTATCCAAATCTATGGTTTCAACTCCTTACAAGTTGTGGACTGGATAGAGACCTAATTTGAAACATATGAAGGTTCGAGACTGTAAAAATTATGTTAAGAAATTAACTTTAAACAAGCTAAATGTCAAATCTGACAAATGGATATTTGTAGAGTACCCAAAAGAAACTAAGGTTACTATTTCTACCATCCAAATGAGCAAAAGGTCTTTGTTGCTCAAATTGGTGTATTTCTAGAAAGAGAATTCTTTTTTAAAAAGATTAGTGAGAGAAAAATAAAGTTTTATGAAAATCTTCAACCATAAATGACCAAAAATATTGGATAGAACAATGTGTCATATGAGGCGATTGATCATGATACACTTCAATTGTATAGGTCGAGTAAAGTACACCATAAGCCTAAGAGATTTGATTTTTTCATAACTTCACACGATGACATATTAGTCATTTCTAACGATGAATCAAAGAATTATATAGAGTCTATGATAGATCCAAGCTTCAAACAATAGCTTCAAGCTATAAAATCTAAAATATACTCTATGTATTAAAATCAAGTATAGACTTTGGTGGATGTACCTAAAGGGTCAAAAACTGTAGGATGCAAATTGGCTTTCAAAAAAAAAAAAATGATATGGATGGTAACATGCATACCTATAAAGCATAACTAATTGCAAAGGTTTCAATTAGAAACATGATATTAATTATAATGAAACATTTTCACCAATTGTAATGCTAAAGTCTACTCAGATTATACATACTATTATTGTATACCATGACTATGAAATCTGATAGATGGATGTCAAGACTGTCTTTTTAAATAGTAACCTTGTGAAAGATATACGTATGACACAACCTAATGGTTTCATTCTTGCTGGATAGGTAAACGAGGTATGTAAGTTATAGATGACCATTTATGAGCTAAGGTAAGCTTATAGGAGTTGGAACATTCAATTTGATGAAGCTGTTTGACAGTTTAAGTTAATAAAACTGAAGATAAGCATGTATGTACAAAAAGGTTAAAGTATAGTTTCATTTCTAATATTGTATGTTGATGATATTTTGATTATTGGAAATAATACACCTCACTTGTAAATTGTTAAAACTTGGTCATCCAAGTGTTTATCCATAAAAGAAGTAGTTACATACTTAGTATTAAGATTTATCGTGATAGGTCACATAGGCTACTCGAAATAAGTTTGAACATGTGTATAAATAAAATACTGAAGAGATTCAATATGACAGAGTAAAAAAAATAGGTTGTTACCCATGACTCATGGTATATACATGAATTGATGCTTTATATGCTTTAAGTATATGTAGTATCTATCAATTTGATCTAGGTGAAAAAAAAAAAAGATTATTGTTAAAAATATTCTTAAGCACCTGAGAAAGACTATGGATATGTTTCTAGTTTAGGAAGAATAGGATGAGTTCACTGTTTGAGGATACAGTGATGCTAGTTTCCAAGCAAATCATGATAACTTTAAATCCCCATGAAGCTTTGTGTTTTGTTTGAATGGTGGTACAATGAGTTAGAAAAGCTTCAAATATAGTATGTTACTGATTTTATAATCGAGTATAAGTGTATTGCATTAGTTGAGACAACTAAAGAGGTTGTTTGGATGAAGAAGTTCATTACTGAAATTGGTGTGGTACCTAGCATTGTTGATCCCATTGGCCTCTATTTCAACAGTAATAGGGTCATAACATAGGCTAAGAACCATACTCTTATCATAAATCTAAACATATTATCAAATGATTCTATTTAGTACAAAGGATCATTTAACGTGGAGATATACAAATTGAAAAAGTTCATATAGATGACAACTTGGAAAATCCACTAACAAAGCCTTTGTCAGAACAAAAAACAGGAAAGACATATAACAACATATGCTTTTAGACATATGTGTGATTTGATACAGTGCAAGTGAGAGCTTGTTAAGGTTGGTACCTTATAGTCATGTACATGTTGTTATGTTTACATGTATTTACTTGTATATTTGTATAAATTGTAAAAAGTTATGATTATATTATTAATAAGATAATGTATTCAGTTATATTATTGCTTAATACATATAATGTGTCCTTTGTATAACATAGCCAAAACATGGAATCTATTTATTGGTGCTTTTCATATGTACTTATTAGTGATTATACTGAAACTATCTATAATACTAACATCACTATGAATCTAAGACACGAGTGATGGTATAAGGATTATCATAGTGTGAACAATCTTATTAAAAGATGGCAGCGGTTTACATGCTTTGAGGTACATTGCTTGCTGCCTAATTTCACACATGAGTGTTTGATTTGTTAGTCACGTTTATTAGATTTACTTGCTAGAGAGGACTTCATATAAATGGTACTTCCTCTATGTATGAAAATGTTCTCTTAACTTAATAAGTACATGTGATCTTTTGACATTATCATAAAACTGTCTTATACTAGAAATGATGTCATTTGATGTCATCAAATGTACCACCATAAATAAGGTGTTATAACTGTATCATGATAAGCATGAAGATTATGTGGAAAAACATAAGTTTCACCACTCTCAAGCATAGGTTATGTCTTCGTTGAGTTGTCCATAACCATAGTTAAAGCCACATTCAATATTAAACAAAACTAATTTATTGTATCCTAACCATTCATCATAGTTAATTATAATCATTGACACGCAAGCTAACTTTTCATACAAAAAAAAAAAAAAAAAAGAACAGAAGAAGAAAACAATAAATTATGAGAAATTTAACATAAAACAAAAAAAAACGAAAAATTTGCACTGATGTATCTATTCATTTCAATAAAAGCAACAAATTACTAGAAATTTCACACAAAAAAAAGAACAAAATTTTTTTACTAATGTCTCTATTCATTTCAATCCTAATTCTAACTTTTTTCTTACCCCTAATCTAGCATTGACATTGTCCTTAATGGAGAATGAGAAAATTAGAAAGTTAGAACTACTTTTTTGTATTGTTCGAGGTTTCTAATCATGTTTATGCATTAGTTTTTTGAAAGTTCATATAATCATCCACTGTCAATGCTAAGACTAGATAATCTCAAATAATTGATAGGTAACATTAGTATACTAAAATATACAATAATTAAAATAAAATTAATATCGAACAAAAATTTCTACTTTTAGTGTTATAGGCTTTCGCCAAGCGCCACAATGCTACACCCTAGTGCATTGCAACAAGAAAATCCTTGCCATAATATTAGGTCTCACCAAATTTTTCAATCGTTTTTCACTTTTATTCTATTGCGACCAAGAAGTGTTGTACCATGGTAACTTGCCTGTGGAATTTTACATCTACTCTTTGTGTCATGGTAGGAGATCTTATGTTGTGGTAGATATGTTTCTCTAGTTTGCAACATGATAACGAATTCCTTAATACAACAGTTGGCCTCTAGAGTTGGTTTACATTCTTGATCTCATTTAGCCTTGGCTACCTTTCCGATCATCCGAATACCTACCATCTTTCAACAAAAATTTACTCAAAATATAATTGCTTAACACAATAATATACAACAAAATTTAACTTAAAAAAAATCAAATGAACTAAATTGATTTGCCTCCCAACAAGTGCTTGGTTTATAGTCTTCAACCAAACTTTCATACTTAGATCCTGGGTTTTCAAGCCAAATCAAGACCTGTCCATGCTTATTTATGTCTTGATCATATAGCTTAAGTCTTCCTTTATTCACTATAAAATTGTGCCCTATCTCATGATATATATAAATGGCTACATTGGGTAATCTTTTTATTACCTTAAATAGGCTAGTGGTTTTAGATATTTACCTTTTAAGAATCAGTTAGAATTAATTTTTGTGTAATATTATTTTTTGCCTAGTTTGCATCCTAGTTCCTTTTTATTTATGGTTATCGAGAGGCTCAGGTTCTAGTTGTAATTTGGCTGGTCTATCTTTCTCGCTAGTTAGGCCATTGTTGCAATTATCCGATGGTACCTTCGTAGTACCTTCTTTTAGTTTACCTTCTTTTTTTTCTATTTTTAGTTTATCTACTTGAAAGCAACTATCTTTTCTATCATTCACACCTTTGGATTCATATACTTTGAAAGTGATCGTCTCATCTTTAACTTTGAAAGTTAAGTTATCTTATTCCACATGCTGAAGGACTTCCTGTGCCTATTCTATACACATATTATATATATATATATATATATATATATATATATATATATATATATATATATATATATATATATATATATATATATATATATATATAATAATAAAATGTGTCTGTGACGAAGATCTCCACAAGGGAAAAGAACACTTAACTACTGCTCAAAATACTTGAAAATCTATATACGGAAGCGTAAAAATATAAATATGACAATAAAAAAAGTCATAATAGCTTTTCTGAAAATCCCAAACTACTCATGTATAAAATCATACTATTCATACAGTGCATACTACAAATAATACACACACATAAGTACATAATATGTGAATTAACAGAGCATATGAGCCGAATCACAAAACTAGCTGCCGAGCCATGTCCCCAAAGCCTCACAACTGCATCGCCACATCTCAGTCCCTAACTCACTGACCTGCAAAAGAGAAAGGAAGGGAAAGGGGTGAGTGACAAAATCACTCAATAAGCATTTCCTATCTCTTACACAGACAAGTCATCAAGCGGAAGCTGATCATAGATTAGACCTCGAGTTTTCTGCTTACTGTTTTCTTATCATTCTTATTATACTTGCTTTACAGTAACTTATATCATTCTTTTCTTATCTTTTATTTCTTTATTTTCTTTAATCATTGAATTCTTAGAGTTTTCATTTGTTTTATGTTTTGTGCTTTGCTTTTATCTCATATATTTCTCATGAATGCAATACATGACATGATATGTATGCTCTGATGTCATGTAAATCTCATTTATCATAAAGCTTGCCCCTCAGGCTGATTTTCTGAAAGCTTATTCTTTTCTAAAAACTCTTTTTGATAAAAGCTCTGATCCGAAGATCCTCATACATATACATATAGTATAACTGAAAATAGTATCAAAAGTATTGTATCTGAAAAATATCTCTACTATGTTGGCCAGACTGATGAACACAAGGATTCGACACATTGGCCTTGTGAACTCAAACCTATAAGAAAACTACTCGTGTATGACCATATCCTCTCTAGTGGACCATGGTTTCCCTCTCTAGCGGGAGTGTGAACTCACAGGTGCCCCCTCGTATCCACCCCTAACTGATGTCTGGAATATCATATATATATATACCTTTAAAACATCTATTGGATCCTTAGATCCTTTTTTCTGAAAACATCTCATGTGTGGCATGTCATGCTCAATGCTCGATAATTATGCATGATATGTTGCTATCTCATATTATTCTTATGTTTCTCATGCTTAGATTTCGCTTAGAAATGCTTATGGTAGCTTATCTTTACTTAAAATTCTCTTTTCTGTCTTTCTTAAGCCACACAGGCGTGTGTGTCAATGTGCACGGGCGTGTGTCAAGGCACACGGGACCGTGTCCTTCTCGTGCTCTTCGGTGTGCAAGGTTCTGGAAAATTATCAATCATTCATGGAAATTGGCTAACCATACAGGCGTGTGGTGCAAATACACGAGCATGCATGACTAAGCACACGGGCATGTATCGCACTGCACAGGCATGTAGCTGCCTCAACACCATCCCGTGTCTTGCCTATACGGGCATGTGCACTCGGGTACACAGGTGTGTGTGTGGACTTTCATACGCACATGGGTAACATGCAAGGTCGTGTCTCATGCAGATTTGAGGCCACACGGGTGTGTCCCCTTGGGTACATGGGCGTGCGCTCAACCCATAATCTACAGATACATCTGGAACCCAAAAAATCCCACTTAAACACATCCAAATCTCATTCATTTCTCAATCAAACATAAACACAACATATTCTCATGCCCATAAACATACTCAACTCATACATTCATCATTTAACATGTCGAATCTCATGCATCTCACATCAAAAGCATACCCAAGCAACATACACAACATATGTTGCATATTGAACTCATAAATTATCATGCATTTCATCATATTATCATCAAATCATGCTGGGAGACATCCTCATCACACAACAACCATCCAATAAGCTTAAAAATCGGAAAAGCTTGCTAGAAACCTAAGTGAAGAGGTAAAGAAATACTTACCTCTAGCCATGGCATCCGGATCTCTCTCTCTAGCTTCTCCTAGATCCTTAACCGAAACAATGGCTGCTAGTTGGACGAGTTCTGGTCTAGGGTTCACTGGAAAAAGGAGAAAAGAAGAAGCTGAAGGAAATAAACTGGGCGAAATATGGGAA
>JAJEJH010001264.1:0-34330 GCA_026122585.1 Anacardium occidentale | reverse complement strand
AGTCAATCGAGAAGATGAACTTATCTATCTTGAATAGTAAATCCTCTATAATCCTCTTCGAGTATTTGACTGATTGGTCCGCCACTTAGAGTGTCATAGAGGTTGGCTTTACTATTCTAAACCATAATTTCATGTACATAGAAAGTGGCATTAGATTGACAATTGCACTTAGGTCACATAACACATTATCAAAGTAAGGTTTTTGCTTTCTTCCACTTGTGTACTAACTTTTCTTCTTCTTCCTTTTCATCTTTAATAAGTTCATCTAAGACAGTTCCACTCCCCAAGATAATAGTTATTACTTAGTCTTTTGGATTAGTGATTGTTTTACTTAACAAGGTCCCTTGAGGTCTTTCAATTACCTTTTGTGCTAACTACCCCGTTTGAGTTTCAAGATTTTCAATAAAGGCTTCTTGATTTCTATAATTTGATCTTGTTTCTTTCATAAAATGTTTGATTTTCCTTATGAATTTCTTTACTAACTCTTTCAAACTTGGCTTCTTTTGTTAGGGTGGTTGATATGTAGGATTATTTCTTTGGCCCTATTCATTGTTCCATGCAAAATTAGGGTGATTTTTCCATTCGAGGTTATATGATTTTGAATATGGATTATTCTAAAAGTTTTTTCTCAGTTAGCTACTCATATAATTTATTTATTCATTGGTTAATAGAGTGAACCTATTTCCCATTTGGTATTCACTACTTATATGATTACTAACATAAGAATCATAAGTTAAAAAAAAAAAGATTAAATTAAATTTACTTGCATACCTCTTAATTGTCTTTGAAGTGCATTGACTTGTGCAATGAGAGCTTTTAAGGCATCTACTTCATGTGCTCCTATTACTCGCTTAGTATAGTCATTGCCTCTTTTATAGTTGTTGCTTGCCATGACATCTAATAGTTCATATGTCTCTTATGCATCTTATTGTTTATTGATCCTCTAGTAATGTATCCATTAAAGTTTTCTTTTTCAACATTAAACATATGCAAAATTTCTAGACCTATTACCACAAAGACATTCCATGACGTGGGCATTATTTTAGCAGCTCTTTATATATTTCCCATGCCTTATATAAGGATTCTAGATTACCTTATAGAAAAGAAGTGATTTCATTTGTATCATAGTTGATTTAAATGGCAGAAAGTATTTAGATAGGAACTTTTGTGCTAATTCATCCCATTTATTATTTACCCAAATTGATTATGACAATAACCATGTCTTAGCTTTATCTTTTTGGGAGAATAGAAATAACCTCAATCTTACTGTATCATCTATCACTCTATTATGTTTAAATGTGTTACATATCTCTAGAAAGCTTTGGTTAGTAGCTTATCCACTGAATTAGACTGACTGTTGTATCATTTGGATTATGGCAAGCTTGATTTCAAATGCTACACAATTATCCAATCTTGGAACTATATAGTCTTATTAGTAACCTCATCTTGATTATGTCCAACCATGTTGTTGCCTTCTCCTTTTTCCTGGTTCCTTCACTCTTTTAAATTTCTACACAAAGTGTACTCGATCTCAAAATCAAACGATAGATGTTCAACGCTTTGAACCTTATACATACACTAACCTGCAAAACCAAAGAAATTGAATTCTAGAAATAAAATAAAACATAACAAAATTAAAGGAAACAAAAACAATAAAATAATTGTTAATTTAAATAATCTGAACAAACAAAATAAAAAGTTAACATCTACACTAGCACCAAACTACTTAGTTTAGTATTAACACTATAATCCCCAGCAACGGTGCCAAAAACTTATTAAGTTTTAGAAGCTAATCTTAATTTACTAGCAAGTGTACTAATTCGCTTAAAGTATTGTTCGATTAAGTCTGAATGTCGATCCCATAAGGATTATGCTATTTGGACCATGAATAACTAATGGCACTTAATCAAATGCTAACTAATGAATAAACTAATTTAAACTAAAGCAAGTGAAAAAAAAAAAAAAAAAAAAAGCTACAAAGAACCACAAGAAACTAATCAACATAAAAGACATTAAGGTTAAACGCTATTAACTTATTCTCATTACTAACTACCTCACCTAAGAATACCCATTAGTAACAAATAAGGCACAAAGTTCAAGAATGCATAAGGCACAAAGTAATTATCAATATTTTTTATCTCATAACCTACTTCTTAACTATAATTATAAAATTCTAAATAAATTTGAATAGTGTCTAATCATTCAAACACAAATACATATCAGTGATAATTAATTAACACATCAAGAAAACATAGAACTTAAATTATATTGGTTAGATGATCTTGTTAACTCTTGAAAGTTCCTAAAAATATGTCTAAAATCTCTTTTTGTAACCTCTAAGACGTCTGTTTACTTTTATAAGAGTTGCTTATATTGATAGGACTAGTCAAGTAGAAACCTAGTAGGATTAGGAGTAATTTAAAGTAGATTTCATTGATGTGTCGTGACAAGAAAAATTTTACTATGACACGAGCTCTCTAGGATTCCTATTACAGTATCAACTTGTTCCTTGAAATCTTGTTACCAGAAGAACTGACTTATTCTCGTTATACCATGGCACAACTTTTCTTATCATGAAAATAAGTTTATGGAATTATAGTCTTCATAAAAGTTGTAGCCCTAGATGTCTAGTTTAATTTAGCTTTTTTATAACTTAATTAATACCTTAGAATTTCAAGTTATGTCCATTTTAGTCTTCAATAGCCAAACATAGTCTTCTATCAAGAAGACTTGACTTTGTAGTAATGATTTAAGATCTAAACAATTTTTCCCCATAATAGCTTTTTGAAAAGCTTAAGATGTTCAATACAACTTTTTTGAAGATTACTTAAAACTTTATAAATCGATCACAGAATTATACATACACTGGAAACTTATCAAATGTCAACATGCTATCTTTTGTTCTCTACAGTTTCATTCTTTCCCTTACTTACACTTGAAGTAAAAGGGCATTTTCCCCTACCTACTAAATATTGAAGGTAGAAATATAGGTAAAAGGACTCACCAAAGGATTTGCGTCATTGGAGTTAGAGAGGGTTATAACCCTATCTGCATGCCCTTCTTCTTCCACTTAATTTTATAAGGAGCAAGTGGTTGCATCTTTGCAAGTAAATTCAAAGTAAAACCAAAAAGACATCATAACCATTTGAATTGACTCAAAAAGCAAGCGACTCACACATGTGGCACTTAGATGCACATATAGAAATGTTGTTTTCATGACACAATACGAGCAATAATCCTGATTGTCAATATGTTGTTCATTCGTGTATAAAGGCTAAAAGTTATAGAAACTCTACTTGTATGAGGGCAAATGTTATGTGATCAAACTCACATATTTAACACCTAAAAGATAACTAGTCATCACATAATGACAAGCTATATGATCAACGATCAAATACGTCACTTATATGTGAGTCAACTCAAGGTATGGGCAGAAACCTTTACATTTAGAATTAGTATGAAGTGTAAGACTTTGACAATTATTACCACTTATGATCTCCTTACAGATACAATAATTATTTGTCCAAATGACTAATTCCCACCCAAGGTTTCCTTAAATAACAAAATCCCACCCAAGAAGTTTTAAAAGCTAAATACCCACCCTTTTTTTAAATTTTTTAACAATTTCTTTGAAATGACCAAAATACCATAAAAAAAATAATATTAATATTAATAATAATAATAATAATAATAATTAATTAATTAATTAAAATTTTTTAAAATATAAAAATAAAATAAAAATTTTAAAGTGGTTACTACTGCCAACAGTGTTACTAACGATAGTAGTCATCACTAACCTAACAAAATAGTCAAAAATAGTCACATGATTCCATTGATGATCGGATTTAGTCACCTCTGTCATTGAAGAATGTTGAAAATAGTCAACATACTTAAAATCGGTCATTTCTGACCATTTTAGATGGTAGAGACAATTAAATCTGACTGTCTCTATTAGATCTTTGGTGGCCAGATTTTATCGTCAATAAAACCAAATAGCCATTTTTGATCATCTGATTAGGTTAACAGTGGTTACCATCACCAACGTTGTTAACAATGGTAGTGGTTGCTTTTAAAAATTTTTATTTTATTTTTAAATATTTTATTATTATTTTGTTATTATGTTAACATTATTTTATATTTTAATTATGTTTATAAAATTGATTTTATTACTTTTAATTTTTATTCAAAAAAACAAAAATATTCCTCGAACAGTTAAATTTAACGATTGACCATTAGATTTAACGATTAATTTTAGTTAATAGATGGATATTTAATTTTTTAAAATTTTGAACGAAAAGTTGTCATTTAAGAAAACCTTGGGTGGGAATAAGTCGTTTGGCCTTACTAATTCCAAGGATTATACGACTGCTTCCCATGATATTAAGAGATATAAATTAGGTGACATTAGTCTCCTACCATCGCACATAATAGTTCAATTACATATTTAAACTCCAATCTGCTTGAATTATACATCTTACGTTACCATCCCGGGTAAATATTTGGTTTGGTGGGTAAGGTCAAAGTAAAACAAATTAATTTCATGCAGGAAAAATAGAGGGCAACTTTCTGCCGTATTATACAAGATATAATATTTTTACAGGTAAAATAGTTTGTCTCTTCCTGACTTCTTTTGTTATTTTAGAATTACGAACACACTTAAGTAATCCACCTTTAATAATATAAAATCAAATTCAGATATATACATGCCATATTCATATTATACATCAATTCAAATTTTGAATTAAAAATCTTCAAAATATTAATTGGATTTCAAAGAAAATTATATCAAAATTTTTTAATTTTAAATCAAATTAAAATATTTTTGGATTAACTTAATTTGATTCGTATTAATCCAAATTATGTAACAAAATACTATATCAAATTTTAAAGAGTAACATATTTTATCACAAAATAACACACACAAAAAGATTCAGTGTTTGGTACGCATACAACAAAAATATTATTTATATATAAATTTAGTAATCGATCGTATTGAGCCGAATCTAGTGTAACTCGTCATATAGGCCAATGTACAACCCCAATGATTAAATGGCAAATAACTTAAAGGGGAGAGGTGAATAAGTTATATCAAACACTTTTGCAAATTTAAGCCTTTTCAACCAAAATTAGTTAATCAAACAAATAAGCAATTCAACACAATAATATGAACCAAGCAAATATCAATATAAACAAATAAATAGTGAGAGATAAGGATAGAAATTGTTTAGTCAATTTACAGTGGTTCAAAACTTCTCCACGTCTCTTACATCTACTACTTCAAGCAGTCTTGTTTCAAGATTTTCCTCTAGTAATGTCAACACCTAGAAATTACAATAGTTTTTTACTAAGGGATTTCACCTTTATACACTAGTTTTGATAACAGGGGAATACGCTATTAACTTAGTTTTTATAAGGATTACATTCTACACTAATTTCACGAGATTGTGCCTAAAGGTTTCAAAACTACAAAGACACAAATGTGCCTCTCAATAGGCTTACACAAAAATTCAGCTCAAAGACACTCTCTCAAAAGATATACAGTCAGAATTGAAGAGAGAAAGTGGAAGAGAATTAGAGAATAACGAATAGAATTATTAAGTCTAGATTCTCTCTAACCCTTACACAACCAAATCAATTGAAATTTGTAGGAGCTAGAAAGAAGTAGTCGTTACTACTGATTTGAGAGTTTTTAGAGTGAATCTAAGAAGATGCATGGTCGTGTCCTTTTCCTGCACGATCATGCTCTCATTGATATACGCTCTCCAACTGTAATATTTTCTCTTATCATGCACGCTTATACTGTTGTTTAATTCACACACACGGTTGTGTGTCTTCAAGGCTTCATTACTTAAATTTTTCTAAAAGCCCACATGACTTCACACACAATACTCGCACGATCATCACACGATCAAGCTTTTTCAGCTTGCACAGATGTGTGTTGTTTGTGCATTAGCGTGTACCTAGTAAAGCTTTTATAACATAAGCACGGTTGGGCTTGCATAGGAGACTTTGGTAGTGCGTCTTTGACTTAGGACATACAGTCATGTGTTGACAACTTGCACAGTCATGCACCTTTGCTTCTTCATGCACAAACACTTCGCATAACTTAACCAACTCATAGGTTGCCCTTATAGCACACACACAGTCGTGTAGCTTGATTATGCATAGTCATGTGCAAGCTAAATCTATAAAAATAACACTATTTGGTCCAATTTGTCATGATCAATGATAAGCGTCAATTGCATGTATAATTTTGTGGTCAATTTATAGTGTTTTAAGGGTGATTTGACCAGTTTACCCTTATTATATGCATATTTCAAGATCACAGGTTTTTATAATTGGTTTTGTAGAAAAGGTTGATTTTGATGTGATTTCAATAGAAATAAAGCCAAAAAGACACTTATGAAGGACTAGACAGTTATTCAAATTTAGTCCAAGAAATAATGAGCGATTAAAGCATAAAAGAGGAAGGAGAGCATTGTGCACCACAGCAGGAAACTAAGGATTTCAATAAGTTTGAGCTATAAAATAAGAATGTAGTCTTCAGAAAATTATAATGGACATCCCAAGCTTTCAGAAAGCTATTATAGGAAAAAACCTGAGTTCGTTTAGGCCTTCAATTGTTGCTGCAAATTCAGGTCTTCTTGGTGAAATTCTATGTCTGACCACTAAAGACTAAAATGGTCATAACTTCTAGGGATACAACTTTGTTGAAAAAAATTTAGATTCTAGAAGCTTTATACCATGGCACCATGCTGTAGCATAGGAAAATATAAAAGGCACATGAAAATTTCAGAAACTGCATGCTGCAACATGCTCAGCAGAAGCAGGGCAGAAACTCCATGCTGCATCATAGAGACTATTTACAGAGTTTAAGTTTGTTTGAAATTCTTCCCTAACCCTAAGTATATATGTTGAATTGTAACTTTAGAAAAAGAGAGAGTCATCTTATGAAAGCTTTGTAGAGATTTTATAAGCAACTTTAAGAGATTCTAAATTTTGTTTTGAAGATTCAATTGAAAGTCATTCGGATTACAATTGTGAGACAAAGTTTTATCATATTTTAATAAAAGATTTAGCAATTTATCAGGTTTTCTTCTTATTCTTTATTATGTATTGTTCGAATATGATGGTTTATTTGCGTCTAATGATAAACTAAATAATTTTTGCTAAGACTAGGGCTAGCAAATTCATGAATATGTAGTGTTTTTTTATTATAATTTACGAGCATATTAATTTATGTGAGTTTGTGCTCTAAACTTAATGCATGTTAAAAACTTGTTCAATTTTTAATAGGATCTTTCTTGTGTGATTGAGATCGAGAGGTGGTACTTCATAAAAGCAACGAGAATACAAATCATAGATTAATCGAATATAAAGATATATTTAATAATACATGCAATAGTCATAGACACAATAGGTTTATGATGAAAGCTAGTGGATTCCATACAATTTAATTCATTGTCATCTAATTAAACCTATATAGAGATATTTAGGTTATTAGATTGTTAATTAGGATTAATATTGCTTGAAAAAAAAATATTGATCAATTTAGAAAGTTTCATTATTACATGAACAACATAAGATATTTAGTCATATGAAAAACCTACCTTAAAGTGAATTAGTGAACCCGAAGTCTTGGCATTATCTCGCATATTGTTATTCAATTTACCTAGGCGTGATTATTAATTTTTTGATGCCAATTTTTATTTTATTTTTAGATTTATTGTCAATCCTTATTTGATAGTTTAGATAAAGTTATGAATAGTGTCATATTGGTACTTTCTTATGCAATCTCGTGGATATAACAATCCTGAATACTTCTTGTATTACTTTAAACTAGTATACTTGCTAGAAAGTTAGGGTTTAAACTTTAGCATATCAAGTTTTTGATGTGGTTGTTAGAGATTGCTTCTTAGACAATACTGAGATTTACTACTTCTAATTTTGCTCTAGACATTTTATTTTATTGTTATTTTAGTTTATTTTTATTTTCATCTCCATTTTACGGTGCTACTTGATCTTGTTTACCTTGCAAGTTCTTACCTAGTGCATGACATGCAATAGAAATCAAACAACTGAGCCTTTCGATCCTAAGATAAAAAAAACATTACATCAATTGACAAGGCAAAAAAGAATAATGGCAGAAGATCAGCATATAGCGCCGCCAGTTTTGGAGTAAGTTAATCGAGCCATAAACCAGTGATTTTTGATCGATTATATGACTCCTACAATCGAAGGAATAACTTCAAGCATAAGGCGACCATTGATAGAGGCTAACAACTTTGAGATCAAACCGAGCATAATCTAGATGATTCATACATTAATTCAATTCAATGGATTACCTATTGATAATCTAAATCAACACATTGCTAATTTTCAAGAGATTTGTGATACTTTCAAACAGAATGGGGTTACAGACGATGTCATCAGACTAAGACTATTCCCTTTCTTATTAAGGGATAAAGCAAAAAGTTAGTTGAACTTATTGTCTATTGAATTAATCATTACTTGGGATGAGATAACGCAACAATTTCTAGCAAAATTCTTTCCTTCATTAAAGACTGCCAAACTACGCAACGGCATTACAACTTCCATGCAATAGATATGGAATCACTATATGACGTATGAGAGAGATACAAAGAACTACTCCATAAATGGCTTCCAATAATTACCAATGGGAAAATGATAAAGCACGAAGAAAAGTTGTAGGAGTATATGAAGTGGATTCTTTCAATACTTTGGCCACCTAAATAGAAGCATTAAATTAAAAAATTGATAAAATGACACTTATGACAGTAAGTTTGTGATTTATGTCGAAAGCGTCATGTGAGTGTTGATTGCCAAGTAGGTAACTCATTCATGTACTCTTCTGAAAGTGCCAATTATATTGGACATTTTTGTAGGTCTTGATAGAACAACTCGTATTCAAACACATACAATCTTGGGTGGCAAAATCATCCAAATATCTCATGGTGCAATCAAAATCAAGTTAAGCAACCATTGCTAAGATTTTAACCTCAAGAAAAAAAAAATCAAACTTAAAAGACATGTTAACAAAGTTTATTAATAATGTTGAAATGAGATTTTAGAATCAAGAAGCATCCATAAGAAATCTTGAGGTGCAAAAGGGACAATTGGCAAATATAGTCGCAGGGAGAGCACAAAGCACACCACCAAATGATACTGAGATGAACCCTAACATATGAAAGTCATATCACTTAGGAGTGGGAAAGAATTGAAAGAGCCTAAAAAGAAAAAGCCCAAAAAAGCCAAAGTAGATGAACCGATGGCAAAGGAGGTAAAGAAAAAGACAATAGAGTTCAAGCCTCCTTTTCTTCTTACATACAGAAAGAGGCAATTGGACAAGCAATTTGCAAAATTTTTGGAGGTATTTAAAAAACTTCATATTAACATTCCTTTTGAAGATGTCTTGCTCCATATGCCAAGCTATGCTAAATTTTTAAAGGAAATCTTATTAAATAAGAGGGAGTTAGAGAAGCATAAGACAGTAAAGCTCATAGAGGAGTGCTCTACCATTCTACAAAACAAATTGCCATCAAAGCTCAAAGATCCAAGGAGTTTTTCTATCCCTTATACTATAGGTTCAATTTCTTTTTCGAATATGTTATGTGATCTAGGGGCAAGTTTTAACTTTATGCCTTTGTCTATTTTCAAGAAATTGGGACTTGGAGAACCACAACCTACCACAGTATCTTTACAATTAGTGAATAGATCGATTAAGTATCCAAAAGGTATTATGGAAGATATGTTGGTAAAGGTTGATAAATTTATATTTTTTGTGAATTTTTTTATATTGGACATAGAAGAAGATATTGAAGTGTCGTTGATTTTTGAAAGACCATTTTTAGCTACTGGAGGGGTACTAATCAATGTAAAAAAAGGAATAGTAAAATTCAGAGGTAATGATGAAACAGTGACTTTTAGAGTGTATAAAACCACAAATCCCTCTAGTGAAAAAGAGACATGCAATAGAGTGGAAGTGATAGAGAGAACAACATATTTTAGGAAAAGGAATATTAAAGTTGATAAAGACAAACATAAAAAGTGGTAAGAATGACAACCTACAAGAAACAAATTTGATAGTGGCTAAAAAGGATTCTTCTTTAATTCTCAATGTCAACCTTTCCCTCGAAAGCTAAAGGCTCAAGGGATCGATCTAATCATTGTCACCAAAGCCTATCTTAAAGGAGCTATAGAATAAATCATAAGGATAAAGACACATACACGATCAAAGGGCAACGGTTGAAATATTGTAAAGAAAATAGATGGAAAAAAGGCAAATTCTTCATCCCATTAAATGATCCGGCCTAAGAAAATCAATATCAAGTCAAGCTAAATGCTACAAACAAGCACTTCTTGGGAGGTAACCCAAGTTGTATCCTTTATTTTTCTTTTTTCTTTTTTGTATTTGTATTTTTTTTTTTTCTTTTTTGTTTGTCAAACTAATGTAATCTAACAATATTGTTTGAGGTTGTTTTGTTATTAGCATTGGTTATGGAGAAATTTTTCTTAGCTTTAAATCCTAATGCACGAGCAAGCAAGGCCACATCACACAAAATAAAGGAAGTAGTTTGAACTTTTTACTTTTCTCAATCGCCATTAAGGATAATATTGATGTTAGGTGCAGGGTGAGGAAAAGTTAGAACTAGATTGCATAAATGGCAACACCAATGACAAATTTTTGAATTTTTTTTTTTTTGGTTTTTTTTTAGTGTGTATGTTGAGTTAACTCATATGTCTATGATTATACTTAATTACAATGAATGATTGGTATATAATGAGCTAGCTTTATTTGATTTAGAGGTAAGGAGAAATACATACTATAAAATTGAAATTCTCAGGTTAGAGGTATGTATGGTTGATGACTAAACCTGAAAAGTTGCTCGTGTGTTGTGTCTATGTATGCAAGTGACAAATTTGAAAACCCTTAAATGGACCTGACAATTGTCTAAACTAAGGTTGAAAATGCACATTGCTTAGATCTTTAGATAAAATGAATATATAGATGAAGAAAACATCAAGGGCATGAATTAAAATTTCAACTACTTTAATGTCTTAGTTGCTAAGTAGGTTGGGGGTTAGCATGTCCACCATGAGTGACCCTTAAGCGAAAAGTGACTAAAGATCAGAATATTTAAAGCACCTTAGGTGTGTAATTAGTTAAGTAACCGGGTGATGGTATTACAAGTATCGATTACTCGCGTGAAAAGACTAGTTCACAATCTAAGAAAACCAAATAAAACCCTGAAAAATTATGTGTCAAAGAGAAGAACAACAAAGAAAATATTATTAGGCATGATACGTAACGAGCATAAAGGTCATAATATCTAGAATTGAGGCATTATCACTAATATATCAAGGGAAGAAAATTGAATGGTTTGTCTTAAGAAATACATTTATAAAATTTGTTTTTAGCCACTTTACCTATGGATGCATGCATGGATATATTTTGAAAGTTTGGTTAATAGTTTGTGAAAGAGACAATTTCATACACTGAAAGGGCACTAATCGATATAAGAGAAAGAATAGTAACATTAAGAGTTAATGAAGAAACAATGACTTTCAGAGTGTATGAAGCCACAAATCTCTCTAGTGAAAAAAAGGCATGCAATAGAGTGGAAGTGATAGAGGGAATAACATATCTTAGGAAAAGGAAGTTGATAAAGACAGACCTAAAAAGTGACAAGACCGACAACCCATACGAAATAAATTTGATAGCTGTCAAAAAGGATTCTTCTCCAGTTCTCAATGTCAACCTTTCCCTCGAAAGCTAAGAGCTTTAGGGAACAGTCCATTCATTGTCACCAAAGTCTATCCTCAAAGAGCTATAGAAGTAAATCACAAGGACAAAGGCACATATATGATCAAAAGGCAAAGGTTGAAATATTATAAAGAAAATGGATGCAGAAAAGACAAAATATCTATCCTATTGAATGATCTAACCTAAGAAGACCAATATAAAGTCAAGCTAAAGACTATAAATAAGCACTTCTCGAGAGGCAACCAAAATTGTATCTTCTGTTTTTCTTTATTTTTTATTTGTTTTTTTTTATTTTTCTTTTTTGTTTGTCAAACTGATATAATCTAAAAATATTTTTTAAGGTTGTTTTGTTATTAGCATTGGTTGCGGAGAAATTTTTCTTAGCTTCAAATCCTAATGCACGAGCAAGTAAGGCCACCTCCCGTAAAATAAGGGAAGTAGTTCTAACTATTTACTTTTCTTATTTACCAATTGTAAAACCTCAAATGTAATATGGCAAATAACCTAGAGGGGGGGTGAATAGGTTATTTAAAAATTTATCAATATCAAAAACGTTTTCCTATTCTATCAACTCAAATATGCATATAATATCAATTAATCACAACCAAGCAATTGAACAACATAAACACAAATTAAATAGAGTAAGGGAAAGAAATGCTCAACCAGTTTTATAGTGGTTCGAAGCTTTGAACACAAGCCTCCTACGTCCACTTCTTCAAGCAAAACCTCTTGAAGTTTCCACTAGTTGAATCGGGATTGCGCCCAACTGCTTACAATAGTTGATCCGGGATTTCGCCCACACAATAGTTTTGATTCAAGGGAATTTCGCCCTTAACAATAATTATACGGGATTGCGCCCAAAGATTGTTGTAAGCAAGATGTATGAACAAAATTGCCTCTCTAAGGCTTATAAATAATTTGCACAAACAAATTTCCTCAAGATTTAGCAATGTGAGGAATAAAAGATTGAGTGAGAATGAGAGAAAATTGAGGTTAAGATTAGTGCACTTGTTCTCCAACCTTTCTCACTTCAAAGAGCCTCCAATTTATAGCTCAATGCTTGCTAGAAAAAGTAGGAATCCGTTGGAGACGAAATAGATCCGTTGGAGCAGCTAAAGTTGAAAGTTTGCTCTTATGTACGGGCGTGCACACACCTTCACGGGTGTGACCTCGTCAATTGATGCCTCGAGCAGTCCTCCCAACGACTAATTTTTCTTGGTGCCAGCTCATGTACGGGCGTGACACCATGATGTACGGGCGTGACTCCGTGTCCCTTCATTTTCCAGAACCGAGTACGGGGTCATGCACGACACCCTGTACGAGCTCATGTACGCTTCAAATTTTGTCTATGCACGGGCATACAGTATTTAGCCTCTTGATCCTTTGACCTTGCACGGGCTGACCTGGTCGTAACTCGAAGGCGTGACTCCCCTTTGCATATTCACGGGCGTGATTCAAATACGTACGGGCGTACATACTGCTTGACTACTTTGACTTATGTACGACGCACTCACGGGATGACCATGCTCGTGACTGACCTGGAATTGGTATTTCACGGGCGTACATGTTACGTGTACGGGTGTGAATGACCAATGTCAATTTTACAGAACCGTGCACGGGCAGCGTTACGGGGGCGTGAAAAAGCACGTACGAGATCGATTTATACTGAGTACGGGCGTACGCATAATATGTACGGTCGTACATTATGCCTGCATAACAATAAAACAACTTTGTCCTATTTTGGTCATGATTTCATCCATGCCAGGACACATTAGGCATTTTAACATCATTTTTGTTATCATCAAAACACATAGAGGTTCAACACCACTGAAGACAATGTTAATGCTAGGTTGGAGGTGAGGAAAAGTTAGAACTAAATTGCATGAATGGCAACACCAGTGACAAATTTTTTATTTTTTTGATTTTTTTTTGTTTTGTTTTAATGTATGTGTGTGTTGAGTTAACTCATATATCTATGATTATACTTAAATATGATGAATGATATGTATATGATAAGCTAGCTTTGTTTGATTGATGACAAAAATATGTTAAAATGTGTTATCATTCAAATTTTAAAAAGAATTAAAATGCAAAGAAATTTTTATTCTTACTCCCCCTTTCAAATTGACTTAAACTCCCTCTTTCTTTTGCACTTTGACTTCCCTTTTTAATGTTCAATTTTCATAATCACATATCACATTTACCCTTTTCTCCCCCTTTTTGTCATATATCAAAAAAAAATTTGGCATAATCTCCTTTGTTTTTAGATATTTCCCAAAACAAATAAACACAACACAAATATTAACACTTCCAATTAACCAATCAATCAAACATCCAATTACCACATCATCAAACAAGCATAATCACAGAGATTGATCCAACTAGAGTTCAAATGAATTGATAAAAATAACTGTGCCTCAACTGTGAGAAAATGAAAAACTTTGAGATTTGTAACAATTTTGGACAAAATATTCACAAAAAAAATGTAAACAAGGATTATGCTATGGGGCATCCGTGGGATCTTCACTTGGCGCACTATCTCCCATACTCATGTCGGGAATCCTCGAAGCCAACTCATCCACCCGAGACTCCAATCTATCAAAGCGGTTATTAACATTACTTTCCAGATTTTGGATTTGACTTTGAATAGATTGCAAGTGGACCAAAACTTGCTGCAATTCTGAAGGAGACTGTTCTTCGTGCCCAGTTTTAACTCTTCCTCTCTTGCTTCTTCTTATACTCGATTCAGGCCTATAAGAGGGACCTTCAGATGGGGCCATTGACGGTTCATTTTCTACAACGATATCGGCCAATCGCCAACCCGACCTTCCATCCTTTTTAATTACACCCATTCTGAAGAGAGCTTCAACATTCAACCAGCAGCTTTCAGAAAAATTATACACATACTCCGGTTCATTGGCTTCGGGTTCTAATCCTAATTTGATGGCAATAAAAGTAATTAGCTGACAGAAGTTTATTTTACCCCCGCCTTCCTGAATTTCACTTATTTTTCGAATCAACCATCTAGCAGTATCAATCTGATATCTGTTTTCGGCAGCCTCAAGCAAGACCATATCTTTCACACCAACATGTCCATTAGTATGTTGTCTTGCATTCAATGTATACGAAATCATTCTATGTACCACACGTAAGGCTGGGCTATCAAACAGACTACTCTTCGAAGCGTGCGCATTATATGTCCCTATTCCTCCCAAATTGCGTCAAGCTTCACTCGAATTATATCCTAAGGGGACATCTACCAATCCTTCACAACTGTATTCTAACCATTCAGCCATATTTTCAGGATGAACAACAAATTCATTTCCAAATAACCTAAACTTCATCACATAATCTTTAATATTTCCCCTCGCATCTTTATCAATTTTCAGAGAGCTATAAAATTCTTTCACTAAATTCTCATAAACCTCATATTGCATTGTGAATAGCTTAAACCACCTAGCATTTGATACTAATCTATTTACTTCCACGCTTAACCCAACATCAGCAAGAATTCGCAAATGTAAAGAACGCCCAACATAAATACCTCTGTTTAAAATCGCATCCAAAGCTTTCCGATGTTGGCTATCACGCACTTTAATCCCATATGCATGAGCTTTAGATTTCGCGGCCGTCATCTTAATCCTTGGCATGGTGCTTCCCACGGATTTGATGAAATGATGATAAAGAGAAGGATTTTTGAAAGTTAGGGTTTTAGGAATGATTTTTAGTAAGAATGAAAGTGATTTGGAGGAGAAACTTGATGATTTGGTAGGGTTTTGGTCGAAAATGGGTTAGAAAGTTGAGAGGATTTGAAAGAGAGATTTAGGGATTTTGTTTGAAATGAAAAAAACTGTGCAATTTTAATTTATACCGTCGCGTGTACGGGCGTACATAAACGTGTACGACCGTGAGTTTTTAAAATTCGCGCTATGTGTCACAGTTGTGAAGGAAATATGTACGGGTGTAAAATCCCAATTTTTAAACCTTAAAAAAGCATGCACGGTCGTACATATATAATGTATGGTCGTGACTGCGATAAAATAAAACAGACACGTGGCTTTCAAATCAATGCACGCCTGTGACTGTATGAAGCACGGCCGTACATGGCACCAAAATTTCAAAACACATCCAAAAGCTTTTAGAAATTAAATCAAAACAATCTAAGACACAAAACTTGAATATTTTGATCCTTTTTGAGGCAAAGCATTATTTTAAATCATATGTCAACCAAATTCAAATTGATTAGACTTGAATTTAAGTTGGATACAATTTGCAATGTTCATACATTAATTAACCATACAACACATGCAAACATTCAGACATGTAATCATACCAATTCAAACATAATTATTTTTCATATAACTTAAACAAGAAAAACTTACTTGGATTTACCAAGCACCACACTTATGTCACAAGCCTTGCAAAGTCAATTTATATTTCCTTCCATTGACTTCAAGGCACACCTGCACAAAAACTCAACCTTTCTTTGGTACCCAAGTTGTTTTGGGTCCATCTTGGTTATATTGAAATATCCCTTTAGGAATCCAAACCTTCTTAATCCTAAGAGGTTTTCCATTCCTAATTGGACACTTTTTAAACACATGCCCAACAAATTTACAAAATGTACATTTCAAATGTAATGCATTTTGATCTTTTAATGTCCTATAATTATTTGAAGATGGATTACATGTATTGTAACCTAGGCCTTGTTTGTTTAAAGTGTTCCTTTGAGAAGCAAGCAATTCATCAAGTCTTTTAGTGCCTAATTTATACCTCTCAAGAATTTGATTTGAGCTAGACACATTACTTAACAAATTTTTATTTTCTTTCCTTAGAGATTCTAACTCTTTATCTTTTTCATGATGAATTAATTCTAGCTCCCTTTTTGATTCTTCATATTTATTTGACATTGTATCTAGTTCTAGTTTTATACAAGAGTTATCTTTCTTCAAAATTTTATTTCTAGAACTAAGATTTTTGAATTCAATTACCAACTCATCAAAGGCATGTTGTAATTCATCATATGAGATAGAGTTGGAATTATTTACCTCATCATCGGAATCACTTTTCACCATATAACACAGATTTTCTCTTTCGTTGTCCTCTTCGCTTTCATCATTCGAGTTATCGTTTTCACTCCAAATGGCGGCTAGAGATTTCCTCTTGGATTTCTTTTCTTTCCTTCTTTTTCTCAAGAAAGGACATTCTTGGCGAATATGTCCAGGCTCTTTACATTCATAGCATATAACACCTTTGCTCTTCTTCTCCCTTGTTCCTTTGGAGTTTGAGAAAAACTTGCTGAATTTTTTAACAAGAGTGCTCATGTCTTCCTCATCCATTGAAGACTCTTCATCTGAACTTTCCTCAATTTTCAAGGCAATGTTTTTCTTTGCCTTGACTTTCTCCTCTTCTTTGGGCTTCCATTTCATCTAATAAGTCAAAAGACTTCCAATGAGTTCATCCATGCCCATTTTCCCTAAATCTTTTGATTCTTCAATTGCCGTGACTTTCATACTCCATGACTCCGGTAATGATCGAAGAATCTTCTTCACGAGCTCTATTGTTTCGAATTTCTTCCCAAGCCCTCTTAGCTCGTTTACAAGGTTTGAGAATCTCTTATACATCTCCGTGATATTCTCATCTTTCCTCATTTCGAAAAGCTCATATTCACGGAAGCTTAACTCGATCTTAGACTCCTTTACTTGATTAGTTCCTTCATGAGTGGTTTGAAGGATTGTCCAAGTTTCATGGGCTGTTTCACAAGAAGACACACGATTAAATTCAGTAGTGTCTAAATCACAAAACAACATATTCAATGCCCTTGAATTTAAGCTTATTAATTTTTCATCGTTTTCATTAAATTCACTTTCATCCCTAGGCATATTCGTATATGGATTTATAGGAACAAAATCACCTTTGTCAATAATTTTCCAAAGCTTATAATTAATGGATTGGACAAAAAATTTCATCCTAATTTTCCATTGACCATAATTTATACCACAAAATAAAGGTGGCCTAGTTGAACTACCCTCTTCTTCGAATGACGGTTTTTGAAAAACGTTTGCCATATAATTTTCGAAAATGGATCTTAAACTCTAAAAATCGTTAGATTTTCGAAAACAAGAGCTCAGGCTCTGATACCAATTGTAAAACCTCAAATGTAATATGGCAAATAACCTAGAGGGGGGGTGAATAGGTTATTTAAAAATTTATCAATATCAAAAACGTTTTCCTATTCTATCAACTCAAATATGCATATAATATCAATTAATCACAACCAAGCAATTGAACAACATAAACACAAATTAAATAGAGTAAGGGAAAGAAATGCTCAGCCAGTTTTATAGTGGTTCGGAGCTTTGAACACAAGCCTCCTACGTCCACTTCTTCAAGCAAAACCTCTTGAAGTTTCCACTAGTTGAATCGGGATTGTGCCCAACCGCTTACAATAGTTGATCCGGGATTTCGCCCACACAATAGTTTTGATTCAAGAGAATTTCACCCTTAACAATAGTTATACGGGATTGCGCCCAAAGATTGTTGTAAGCAAGATGTATGAACAAAATTACCTCTCTAAGGCTTATAAATAATTTGCACAAACAAATTTCCTCAAGATTTAGCAATGTGAGAATGAAAGATTGAGTGAGATTGAGAGAAAATTGAGGTTAAGATTAGTGCACTTGTTCTCCAACCTTTCTCACTTCAAAGAGCCTCTAATTTATAGCTCAATGCTTGCTAGAAAAAGTAAGAATCCGTTGGAGACGAAATAGATCCGTTGGAGCAACTAAAGTTGAAAGTTTGCTCTTATGTACGGGCGTGCACACACCTTCACGGGCGTGACCTCGTCAATTGATGCCTCGAGCAGTCCTCCCAACGGCTAATTTTTCTTGGCGCCAGCTCATGTACGGGCGTGACACCATGATGTACGGGCATGACTCCGTGTCCCTTCATTTTCCAGAACTGAGTACGGGGTCATGCACGACACCCTGTACGAGCTCATGTACGCTTCAAATTTTACCTATGCACGGGCGTACATAAATGATTCACGGGCGTACAGTATTCAGCCTCTTGATCCTTTGACCTTGCACGGGCTGACCTGGTCATAACTCGAAGGCGTGACTCCCTTTTGCATATTCACGGGCGTGATTCAAATACGTACGGGCGTACATACTGCTTGACTACTTTGACTTATGTATGACGCACTCACGGGACGACCATGCTCGTGACTGACCTGGAATTGGTATTTCACGGGCATACATGTTACGTGTACGGGCGTGAATGACCAATGTCAATTTTACAGAACCGTGCACGGGCAGCGTTACGGGGGCATGAAAAAGCACGTACGAGATCGATTTATACTGAGTACGGGCGTACGCATAATATGTACGGCCGTACATTATGCCTGCATAACAATAAAACAACTTTGTCCTATTTTGGTCATGATTTCATCCATGCCAGGACACATTAGGCATTTTAACATCATTTTTATTATCATCAAAACACATAGAGGTTCAACACCATTGAAGACAATGTCAACGCTAGGTTGGAGGTGAGGAAAAGTTAGAACTAAATTGCATGAATGGCAACACCAGTGACAAATTTTTTATTTTTTTGATTTTTTTTTGTTTTGTTTTAATGTATGTGTGTGTTGAGTTAACTCATATATCTATGATTATACTTAAATATGATGAATGATATGTATATGATAAGCTAGCTTTGTTTGATTTAGAATTAAGGAGAAGTACACTCGATTCTCAGGTTTGAGGTATGTATAGTCTGAAAAACCCTTAAAAGATAGAGAAATAATACTAGAGGGGGGGTGAACAGGATTATTAAAATTTCCAAAGTAATAATCACAATAAAACTATAATAAACACAATGCACAATAAAAACTATAAAGAGAGTGAGAGTTCAGAGATTGCTCAGCCAAGTTTATAGAGGTTCGGAGCTTTGAACACAAGCCTCCTACGTCCTCTTCTTCAATCAAACCCGATTGAAGTATCCACTACCTTCAACACCTGAAGATACAATAGTTTTGCCACAAGGGAATTTCACCCTTTTTACAAAAAGTATTTTAAACAAGAAGTTGATTGTTTATGCCTCTGAATAGGCTGAAAATCAAATGTAAGAACGGATCTCTCAAGTATATGATTGAATGAGCTTAGAGAGAGAAACAGAGCAATCAGATAATGAAGTAGAAGGCTTGATATTTTGCAATTCGTTTCAGTAACCTTCTCCACTTCAAATGGCTCTCCTTTTATACTTCACTCATTGCCTAGAATAGCAAGGAGCCGTTTTGCTAGCTTTGTATCCGTTGAGGTGGTTGAAAAAGTATGCTCTGCAATAAATTTTTCAGGCGTACGGTCATGCTCCTCGAGTGCACGATCGTGCTTGCTACATTTATTATATCGTTCAGACTCCCAACAGGTGAATTAAAAGCTTGTGTCCTTGACGCACGGTCGTGCTTAGACCCTTCATAGTCGTGTGCCTTAGATGCATGGTCATGCTTCGATCCTTTAGAATTTTGTCCAAAATTCCAGAAGCTTGCACGGCTTGGCTGCACGATGAGCGCACTGGCAGCACACGGGTGAGTCTTTGCTAGCACACGGTCGTGTGCCATATCTGCACGGTCGTGTTCCAGATTTATGCCTTAATCTCTTGCACGACTAGCCTTGCACGACTTGTTGGTAGTGCCCTTGGTAGTGCTCTTTACTTAGCATCACGCACGGTCGTGCGTATTGAGCGTGCACGATCGTGCATTGACTTCCTTCCTTTGACTCTCTGCACGGCTTCATTTGCATGGCTTAATCTCCCGTGCTCTTGAGGAATCATGCACACGGTCATGCTTCAAATGCGCACGGTCATGTAACTTGGCTTTTAAGATCCTTGACTTCACACGGTCTTGTTGCACGGCTTGGACTGATAGTACGTTGCCCGTGTTGTGCATGCACAGGATCGTGCATCATGGACGCATGCCCGTGCGGGTCTGAGATTTTTCTTCCAGAATATCACAGAACCTTGCACGGTTAGGCACACGGTCCCGTGCTTTGGACACACGAGGACCCGTTTGGTCAAGCACGGTCGTGCGAGACCTAAAACCTGCAAAAATAAATTTTTCTTCCCTTTTTTGTCATGAATTACTTCATGCAAGGGATTGATTAGCACCTTAAGCATATTGTTATTACAAATTAACAACTTAATCATATTTTTATCATCATCAAAACATCAAGGGTTCAACATAGTCGATGACTAAACTTAAAAAGTTGTTCATGTTTTGTGTCCATGTATGCAAGGGACAAATTTGAAAACCCTTAGATGGACCTGATGATTGTTTGAACTATGGTTGAAAATGCACATTGCTTAGATCTTTAGATATAATGAATATATAGATGAAGAAAACATCAAGGTCATGAATTAAAATTTCAACTACTTCAATGTCTTAATTGCTAAGTAGGTTGAGGGTTAGTGTGTCCACTGTGAGTGACATTCGAGTGGAAAGTGACTAAAGATAAGAGTATGCAAAGCATCTTAGGTATGTGATTAGTTAAGTAACTGAGTGATGGTATTAAAAGTATCAATTGGTCGCGTAAAAAGGCTAGTTTACAATCTAAGGAAACCAAATAAAGCCTTGAAAAATTATGTGTCAAAGAAAAGAACAATAAAGAAAAATATTATTAGGCATGATACATAACAAGCATAAAGTTAATGACATCTAGGATTAAGGCATTGTCACTAATATATCAAGGGAAGACAATTGAATGGTCTGTCTAAGGAAATATATTTATAAAATTTGTTTTTAGTCACTTGTCTATGTGAATGCATGCATGGATACATTTTGAAAGTTTGGTTAATGGTTTTTAAAGGATATTAATGTAAGAGTTGATAAAGTAATGTTATGGTGTTTTGAATTACTTTTAAGGAGGATGAGGTTGGTAAGTTGTGTACTGATTATTTGTTGTAGTTCATGAGACATTTATACGAGTTTATTATTGTGTTGTTGTACATTATGTGTGCTTGCTATGTTTCTTTCTTAGGATTGGGTAAATGATGTTTATAGGTAGCATCACTGGAAACCTTTATAAGACTATAACTCATCCACTAGCGTCATCTATGGGTTTAAAGGCTTGTTGCATACATTAAATGCAGCTGTAATAACCTATGGAAGTGGTATAGATATTTAGTAAACGTGTTAGTTTAATTTTATTCTCATTTAGTTTGTCCTCTTATCTTCCAGTAAATCGCTTATTTTGCTAGGGACTAGAAAAAAGCTTATTGGGGTTATGATAAGTGTCAATTGTATGTATAATTCCATGGTCAATTGATAGAGAATTAAGGGTGATTTGACCATTTTACCTTTATTATGTGTATATTTTAGGATCACGAGCTTTCATGTTTGGTTTTATGGAAAATATTGGTTTTGTTGTGAATTTAATAGCAAAAAAGACACTTATGAAGGATCAGTTGGTGGTTCAAATTTTATTCCAAGAAAGAATGAGCAACTAAAGCATAAAAGGGGAATGAGAGCATTGTACGCCACAGCAGGAAACCGAGGATTTTCAATAAGTTTTAGCTATAAAATGAAAAAGTAGTCCACATAAAATTAATAGTGGACATCTCAACCTTTTCAAAAAGCTATTATGAGGAAAAATCCAAATTTGTTTGGATCTTCAACCATTGTCACAAATTCAGGTCTTCTCGATGAAATTTTGTGTCTAACCATTAAGAACTAAAATGGTCATAACTTGAGATTCCAAAATCCAAATGAGATGATTCAAATCAAATAAAACTAGACATCTAGGGATACAACTTTGATGAAAACTAAAATTTCATATTCTAAAAGCTTCATGCCACAGTGTCATGTCGTAATGTAGAAGAATACAAAAGGCGCATGAAAATTCTAAAAGCTGCCTGTTATGGCATTATGCTGCAACATGCTCAGTCTCAATGGAAGCCAAGTAGAAACTTCATGCCACAGCATCAAGTTAGATCATAGAGCCTTTTTGCAGAGTTTTAGTTTGTTTAAATTCTTTCGTAACCCTAACTATATATATTGAATTATAACTTTAGAAAAAGAGGTGAGTCGCCTTATAAGAGCTTTGAAGAGATTTTTCAAGAAATTTTAGAAGATTTCCAATTTTGTTTGAAGACTCAATTGAAAGTTATTCAGATTATAATTGTGAGATAGATATTCATCAAATTTTAATAAAATATTCAACAAGTTATCGGGTTTTATTTTTATTCTTTATTATGCTTTGTTTAAATCTAATTATTTATTTGTATTTAATGATGAACTAAATAATTTTTGCTAAGATTAGGGCTAACTAATTCATGAATATGTAGTGTTTTTCGATTATAATTTACAAGCATGTTATTTTATGTGAGTTTGTATTCTGAACTTAATGCATATTAAAAACTTGGCCAATTTTTAATAGGATCTCTATTGTGTGATTGAGACCAAGAGGTGAGATCGCATAAAAGCAGTTAAAATACGAACCGTGGATTAATCGAATATAGAGATATATTTGATAATACATGCAATAGTCATAGGCACAATAGACTTATACTGAAAGCTAGTAAATTCTATAGAACTTAATGCATTTTCATCTAATTAAACCTAAATAAAGATATTTATGTTATTAGATTGTTAAATAAGATTAATATTGCTCGAGAAAGAATATCGATCAATTTAGGGAATTCCATTGTCACATGAATAATATAAGATATTCAGTTGTATGAAAAACTACCTTGAAGTAAATTAGTGAACCTGAAGTCTTAGGATCATCTCGTATATTGTTATTCAATTTACCTAGGCATGCTTGTTAATTATTTGATTTCAATTTTTATTCTAGTTTTAGATTTATTTTTGAACTTTATTTGATAGTTTAGATAAAGTTAGGAATGGTATCATCTTGGCACTTGCTTACACAATCTCGTAGATACGACAACCTTAAATACTTCTCGTATTACTTTAAACTAGTACACTTACTAGGAAGTTAGAGTTTAAACTTTAACGCATCAATCAATTCATGCATGGATCAATTAAATATTTTAGCCTAAGTTTTGCATCAATTCAAAACACCTAAAGGTCCAACAATCACCCCCTTTTTAATTTGATTATATAACTTATATTAAATGCATTAAGCACATATATCAATAAAGCACAAAGATTTCATAAAAAAAAAATTCATCAAGCATATTAACATACCTTACATTCTCCCCATTTTAGCTATAAATCAAAAATGATTTGTTAAAATTTATCATATTAAACACAAATTAAATTTTATCAAATTAAGCACAATTTAATAAACTCCCCCATCAAAAATAATTTTATCTTCCCTTTTTTAAAATATTTTAAAACTCCACCTATTAACGATACCAATTGTTAAGAAAAACAAAATGTAAACACTCTCCCTCACAATAACTTTCATTATCAAACAAAGAGTATCCAATTTCCATTTCTCTCCCTTTTTGTATGCACATATTTAAGAAAGTTAACATTTTTCATGTATTAAATATGATCATTAAAAAACATTTTGGGGAATAAAGTTTGCAGAAAAAATTAAATTAGCAAAAATTTTAAAATTTGAAAAGTTTCTATAGTTTTCAAGTCAAGCATGGTCATGCAAATCATGTGCACAGTCGTGTATACCTGATTATAGGACACGCACGATTATGTGTCTTTCAAGCACGCTACCATTATTAAGGAAATGTGCATGCACAGTCATGCAACTCATAAGAGCAATTGTGTATGACCTATAAAACCTAGAAAATTGCAATTTTAGCTGTAGGGAATTTTTCAAAACACATCAAGACGTTCAAAATTATTATTTTTTTTATTTCAAAAACGTTTAAAACACTATCAAAATATATTTCAATTACATCTAACATCAATTAAAACATAATTAACATATTGGAAACAATTTTTGCAAATTTTTGGGGAATTCGGGGACATAAAAACTTTAATGCACAAAATCTTGATCAAAACATCACAACGAAATCAATTTTGCATGTTTTGACCATAGAGGACAACAATATACAAATTCGTGTCACTTGATGTCAGCACCATCAAATTTGAATCAATTTGACATGAATTCCAAATATGCATATATTGCAATAACACACACACACACACACATATATATAGCTATAACATTCTTGTACTCAATTCGTTCCAATCACCTAACCATAGCAAGCAGCATAGACAATCATTTAATCACGACTATTACAACATGGCAGTTATCATCATCATCACTCAAGTATAACAAAATTAATGAATAAGTTTAGATATTACTTGAATTGATGACTTCTCTACACCAAATTTTCATCTTTCCTTTTCGGTGTATAAGTTTAGCAGTGTGTCCTTGACTTAGGACACACGATTGTGCGTTCGCCACTTGCATGGTCGTGTGCCCTTGCTTCTTCATGCATAGATGTTTCGCATGACTTAATCAACTTGTGTGTTGCCCTTTTAGCACACACATGATCATGCAGTCTAATCACATACGGGTGGGCACCAGGCTAAATTTACAAAAATAAAACTTTTTAGTCTTGTTTTTCAGGATCAATTCATGTATTGATCAGTTAAATATTTTAACCTAAGTTTTCTATCAATTCAAAACACCCGAAGGTCCAATAGCCAAGGTCTCTGCCAATTGGTGAGTGTTAAGGATAAGGTTGACTCATTAGGATGGCAAGGTCTAGAACACAACCCAAGATCCCTTTGGCAGTATCTCCACCTGCCCTTAGCAAGGCAACCCGCATCCTTTTGTTGGTGTGTCTTTACACACACACACATATATATATAATACAAATTTAGTGTACGATGAAATAATTTTAATTTATTTATGAATTCAAATTAAGTAATAAAAATTTTATAAATTGAAATCTTTTTTATCGAATAAAGAGAATAATAAATATTGCAAACTTTTTATTGTTACTATATTATATAATATTATGTTTAGAATTTCTAAATTATTTTGAGTTTACTTTGTATTAATTTGAATCTAAATTGATTTTTTTTTAATTAATCCAAACTGAATTTGAACTATATTTCATATTGAAAATTACCACTCTAACCTGCTCTTATCAAATTTGATCAGCTCTATTCGTAACCCATTCAATATAAACTCAGATTTAATTTCATTAGAGAAAAAAGGTGTTATGATCATGAACGGTCTAGCTTCTTTCTTTGATTTGTCAAAATCTCATTCTCTTCCTATGTGAATTAGGTTTGATGGGTAACACCAATTGTCGACCATTCTTGAACGTTTTCCAATATTCATCACTGACATAACAACGTTTCCTTGACTCCAAGTAAACCATAGACAGATACCTTGCCGGTAGTTATAAGTTGAGCCGAAATGGGCCTTCTCAGCATTTAAACTGCTTTGAATATTGCCCGTATTTCTTGGTAAAATCATGGACTTCTTTCTATAAATATAGTATTACACTGTGAAGAAGAGGGAGAGAAGAGGAAGACTATAATTTGTTCAGTGCGTGCCCTATACCGCCTGAATTCTAGGCCAGCAGATTGAACTCAAAAATGGGTGTGCTTAGATCTTCTTCCTCTTTTGTTGTATTTCTGTGCTTGGTTTTGAACGTGGCAGTGTTGTGTACCGGTGGAAGAACTAGCAGCTTTGTCAGGAAACTCGACAAGACTATTGATATGCCTCTTGATAGCGATATTTTTCAAGTCCCTCCTGGTTATAATGCTCCTCAACAGGTTCTTTTCTTTCTTTCCTTCTTTTCTTTTAAAAACCAGTATTCATTATGTTTCTGCAGTTGGAGTTATCTAGTTTCTGATTAAATGGGATTTTGTGCACATGCTTTTCCTTATCTTCTTGAATGATTCATTTAATGGGCCAGTTTTAAATCTTTGATAAACTTTTACCTGGACTTGCTCCAAATTTAGGTTCATATAACACAAGGTGATCACGAGGGGAAGGGTGTGATAGTTTCATGGGTGACTCAGGACGAGCCAGGTTCTAGCTCAGTGGTTTATTGGAGTGAAAATAGCGAGGAAAATAACACGGCTGAGGGCGAAGTATATACCTATAAATTCTACGATTACACTTCTGGTTACATTCATCACTGCCCCATCAAACATTTGAAGGTGAATTTTATTTTATTTTCTGGTAAACTGTTCTGGCTGCGTTGCTTATGTTCTGTATAAGCGTTGTCTTATCTTCGTATTAATTTGGCGGGGAGTTTAAATTGTTTATTGAGTATGACTTGAGAATTTTATTTATGTAGTTTGCTTGCTTGTGTTTGTGTGACTTCTGGGCAGTTCAACACTAAATACTACTATGTGGTTGGAATTGGACAAACTGAACGGCAGTTCTGGTTTATAACACCTCCTGAAGTTGGCCCTGATGTCCCTTATACATTTGGTCTCATTGGTAAGTAAAAGCTAGTTGAAAATATGTAATTGTTTTTCTTCACTTTATGGTTCAAGTAAACTGTAACCAAAAACTTAAAAGTAGGAAGATGATTAGTTACATAGAGCCTAAAGTGATTTAGCTAGAATAGCTACAAGTTATGATTTGTGATAGTCAATTTGACAGAAATTGTTTATTAACTTGCCAATTTCTTGTGGTCAGTTGCTTAACCTGTTCCAAACTACTTTTTGAATGGCCTGATAGTCTCTTTAATATTTGTTCTTCTAAATTCTTGCTCAGTTGTCACAATTTTTGTTTGTGACAAACTGTTGGGCCTGGCTTGCAGGGGATCTTGGTCAGAGTTTTGATTCCAACATGACGCTTACTCATTATGAGATGAATCCACTGAAAGGGAATACTGTATTGTTCGTTGGGGATCTCTCTTATGCTGATAACTATGCGAATCACGACAATGCTCGATGGGATACATGGGGAAGATTTGTTGAAAGAAGTGTTGCTTATCAACCGTGGATATGGACGGCAGGCAATCACGAAATTGACTTTGCCCCAGAAATCGTAAGTATCTCCTAATACATTTGTGGGAGCTCTCATTAGGCCAGGAATTTTCTCAAAGAGTTACTGGTGAGAGAAATTGACAACAGAAAGGTTGTATCTTTGTGCAGGGCGAAACCGAACCTTTTAAGCCTTACACTCACAGTTATCATGTCCCTTATAAAGAATCACAAAGTACCGCTCCCTTTTGGTACTCAATAAAGAGAGCTTCAGCATACATCATAGTACTGTCTTCATACTCAGCCTATGGTAAGGATATTTCACAAGTATTTATTATCAAACTTTGTCAAGATTAAACTGTGCATCATGCATGTATTCAACAAAATGTGATTACTTATCTAATAAGCTCTAACTTCTGGAAACTATGTGATTTACTTCTTCATTTTTCTCTAGGTAAATACACTCCTCAGTATAAATGGCTAGAAAAGGAGCTACCAAAAGTTAACAGAAGTGAGACACCATGGTTAATTGTTCTTATGCATTCCCCATGGTATAATAGTTACAACTATCATTACATGGAAGGAGAAACCATGAGGGTAATGTATGAGCCTTGGTTTGTGCAGTACAAAGTTGATGTAGTATTTGCTGGTCATGTCCATGCCTATGAACGATCTGTGAGTCCTGCTTCTATTAGTTACGATTTTTTTTTTGTGCCGGACTATTGTCAGTATGCTTGTCTATAACTTCAACACTGCTTGAATATGCAAAGTTTCTAGCTTTCATCTTGTGTGTTAAAAGTAAATTATAATGTTGGTAGTGAACATTTCTGTTTCCTTATACTATAGGAACGAGTATCTAACATTGCATACACTGTCATAAACGGCATTTGCACTCCTGTAAAGGATCAATCTGCTCCTGTATACATAACCATTGGTGATGGAGGCAATCTTGAAGGCTTAGCAACAAAGTAAGATCATATCATACAGAATAATTCCTCTGTTCTATGACGTTTTTTCTGTTTGTTAACATATAATTAAAATATATTGGCTTTTTTTTTTTTTTTCTGTGATGTAGCATGACGAAGCCACAGCCTGCATACTCAGCTTTTCGGGAAGCCAGTTTTGGCCACGCCATTTTTGACATTAAGAATCGTACTCATGCTTTCTATAGTTGGCACCGGAATCAAGATGGATATGCAGTGGAAGCAGATAAGATGTGGTTTTTCAACAGATATTGGCATCAAGTTGATGATTCTCCAGCGTAAACTTTATTTTACTAAACTCTCTGGAATTAAACCAAATTCTGAGTCATTGAATAATGTCAATTATCCCTATAGATTCAACACATCATTGTTTCGCCTTGGCTCTAAGAAATTTACAAAAATTCTTGGAATAAAGGGGTTGATTAAAGCTAGCTTTTTCAAATGCACAAGATAAACTAAACTATGGTATTTGAAAAGATGTTAGTTAGTTTGCCACAGTATTTAGCGGATAGATAATGATAAATAAAAGAATAGACGAGACACAAAGTTTTTCATATTGTTTGACCCAACAATTGGAATGTCTACATTTACAGTGTTATTTACTTAAGTGAGTATTGTGCAAGAGTATTACAAAATAACTTTTGTGGTTATTGTGTCTATTATTGTGCCTGGATGAGTATTATAAGGATATCTTGTCAAATAATTCAAGCAGGTTTTTTTTTGGTATAGGTACAATTGTAACCTTAACTTGGAGAGACTTATTCACTTTGTGGATTATCGAGTAGAAGATTTTCTAGTTATTCATAAGAAAATTTATACTTCAAATAAGGTCTCTGCCTTTAATGATACAATTTAGTTTTTATTTACTGGTCATTCTATTCGAGATTTGACTTCAGAGGTCACTTTTTTTTGACAATATAACAACCATCCCAATAGTTTATGAAGTGTGAAGATGACTTCAAGAACTTTAATAATTTTTTTTTACATTGAGTTCTCATCATTTCTTCTAGATTATGCAAATTGACATTAGTGTAATTTCATATTCTTTAAACAGTGTATCTATCTTATCATTTTACTTTTCTTGTAAAATACAATTGAGGGTGCATTGTTTGTACCTTGACATTAAACCAATTTTACCTTGCATGGTATGATTATCATGTAAGCAAATCAGTTCATTGTATTGATATTTTTTCAAAGTTGACACATAGAAGTAATGTTTACCTCAGATACTGGTTTGACTTTTGAATCAACAACCAAGTATTGATGGACTTGGGCACAAACTCAATCCCAATGTGATCACAAATTTAATTGGTTGTAATTATATGTTAAATAACTTCATGAGATATCTTCTCTTGTACATAGGAATAATAAATTCTATAGAGATTCATCATAGTCCTAACACACTTCTTGACATATCTAATAAATGTTGTATCGTTAGCTCTAATATGAAAAGTTATGTTAAGTTAGTATAAAATTAGGTTAATTGGTGCACGAAACGCGCTAGTAATTTTAAGTCTACGAATCACGTATCATCCATCCATTTGTGGACTTATTTTATAAACACTAAAGTTATCATTTATATGGACTCGTTTAACGAGTCAATCTAATGAACATGTAGTCAATGCGAACTTATGTACTATATCAAGTTGTCACAAACAATCTCAATAAATGAGATTTATTATTATTTTTTAGTAGATTCATTCAACATAATGATATCCTTATCACATTATATCTACCCTTAGTTAGAATAAAATCAAGACTATATATATTTTCAGATTGGTCATCATACATGTTTATAAGGTCTTCATGTTGATTTTCTCGTTACGATGCTACCAATATAGGGATATTCCTCAAATGCACATATATAATGGGCATGCATAAATAGATGAAAAATCATCATTTATTTATTATTAAAACATGATACATCATTTGAATGAAATTATAAATTTAGTCTTGATGATTGATTTTAGAATAGTTAATCTAAGGTGGGGAAGGTTTGTTAGATTGACTCAATCATGGCTGGAATACTCAACTTATTGTGAAGCCAATTTCGATGATGGCATCTTTATACATTAAGAACCGATTTCATACTTTAGCTGGCATCGGATTTAAGATGGATTTGCAGTGGGAGCTGATTAGAAATGGTTATTCAACAAAAACCAACTTCAAGTTAATGCACCTTTGTATGATAGGATAAAAAGAATCCCCTGTCATTTTCAAAATTGATAATGTAAACTGGTTTTAGTAACAATTCAGAAAGTCATATGCATAAATGATTGTATTTGGCCATTTGAATCATTCTTAGTGAAAGTTCATTACAACAAATTTGAACAATACGGTAGACCTAACAAATTCTACTACAGTAGAATTCCTCTAAACATTCAATTAGTTGAGGTTGCTTTCCTGTCAACATTAAAATGATTTGATTTAGTTTTGAATCATATTGGATTGACTTAAATTAAATTTTGTATTAAAAAAAAAAATAATCAATCCTAATCCAATTATTTCATCTCGAGTTAGGTTGAAAATTGTTAGATTTATTTAAAGTATTTGAGTTTGATATATATATATATAAGAATTTTTATTTTTTATTTTGTCAAAATTGATTAATGGTAAAATTATTAATTTGTTCCTACATCCATAATTTTTTTTAAATAAAGTTTGATTTTGTACCAAATACTATTATTTATGTAATGAAAAAAAGATTTTAGATAAGAGTGGATTCAAACTATATCAAGAACGAATATCCTTTTAATGCGAGTTTGACTTAAATAAAAAATAGTTTAGTTTGAGTTTAAGGTGACAAATTTAAGAATAATTTGAATTTAACTTGAATTTATATTTTAAATCCATTACTTGAATTTATGATTAAAATTCGTAGTTCGAATCTATGACTCATTAATGAAATAACATCATTTTAATAATTATTTGATATAATTCAAACTAAATTACAAGTCAAATTTAAACCAAATCGAATCATCTAATTAGCCTACAAATCAAACCGAATCAAACTCTTTCTAACTTAAGTTTGATTAGGTTTAAAAAAGAGTTTGATTCGGTTTAAAAAACGATCTGAATTTTATAACTTAAATTTGATTCAAATTCAAATAAAATAAATTCAATTCGAAATAGTTTGGTTAAGCCTAGTTTCCGGCCACTTGGAAAGTGTTAATTAATTAATTAATTAATTTTACTGTTAGTTGTGATTGGAAAGTACCAATCAAACCTCGACTTGGCATTTTTCATTCCGAAGTGCCAAGCTGTAAGCGGATTCGAACCTTCCTTCATTTTCAACTCAATTTAATAAATGAATAAATCCTCACAGCCGGAATCGTTCAATCAAAGGCTTTGATTTTGGATCATAGGTTTCTTAGATCTCTATTCTGAGAATGAATGGCGGCGAATCTGATACAATGGTGGAGGAGGATCCAACACCCACAACAAGAACGACTAAACGTGACAACAACAAAAATAGCGATGGCAATGACAAAGAGAATGTAAATTCAATGGATCCAGAATTGTTCAGTTGCTTGCTTCAACCTGCGGGTGCCAATTCGGATCCCCGCTACATTGGCATTCGCCGTCTCCTTCTTTTCCGCAAAGCGGAGTCCGGTGTCTGTCGCCGACTGGTATTCTTTCCGTGTGGCTTGCTTATGTTTGTGTTTGAAATGGAAATTTTGGATGTTTAGTGTGTGATTTGAGCCAACTTAGGAAGTAATTAAACTTGTTTGGAGTTTGAGTTTGTTCAGTTGATATGTAGTTTGGTCACGCGTTTACAGTGGCTAGACCTGTGTAATGGTATTGAATGCTTAGAGTAGAATTATACGCGTCTTTTATGGCTTGATGATGATTATTTGATTGTTCATGTTTTTTCTGGGAGAGTGATGAAATTAATTTAGTGGATTGGACGATATGAAGTGCTTTGAATTGCTTTAGTTTTAAGAAATACGAATAAATTAAGTTGCTATTACCCCTTACATTATAGACTAGGATCTTTGATTTTGGATTTAATTGAATGTCATGAAAGAGTTTCTGGATATTTTGAGCATTGGATTTGCTCTGTTTTTCCTTTTTTATATGATTATTATTGCTGTAAGGATGAGCAAATGATTTCTAAATTGGTCCACTTTGAAGGATTGGAGATGCAATGGAAAAGGCTATGTAGCCTACCGTAATTACATACGCAGACCAAGAAATTGGGAATTGCAAATATCAAGCTTGACTGGCACTCCAGGAAACAGGTTGACAAAATTTACTTATGAGTAGGATTATTGTATGTTTATTTACTCTAATGAACCATAAGAAGTGAAAACTTTGAATTTTAATTGGATATCATGATTACTGAAATGATCAATTTAACCAAAAAGAGTATTACAATGCTCCAGAAGGTGATAATGTGATACCAAGGTAGAACAAAAGCACATTCTACCATTGTTGTTTCAAGGAAACATGTGCTTATGTGCAGCTTACTGAGTTATTGTCCATGATTGTTCACTCAAATCTTTAAACACAAGCATGTGGTATAAGTATAAATAAAATCCTACTTGAACACATACACAAATAAAGAATATTTGACTTGCTCTACAGTCAAACAAAGGTCTTCTATTTGATGATTTACGGAGCTGTGATGACAGAGTACTTTGTTTTATTTTTAATTTTTTCTTTTTAGGCCTGTGTTTTTTTTTTTTTATGCGTTGTCTTGTAGTCGGACCTCTGAAGATGTCTTATGGCTATGCAACTTCTTGGTTTATGGTGCTGTTTTAAATTTATGTTTCAACACAATTCTGACATCAGGATGGTAATTTACTGGTTGATGCATCAGTGGGCGATGGCTTCCATCTTCAACTCCACTCTCCTTAACTTTTGAGGTGGAAAGTTGTAGTTCTAGCAGGGTATGTGTAATTTCAATGAACGTCCATTATTTTTTAATTGGGGCTGCATCTGGTGTTGTTATGAATCATTAAGTGGTATAAGATTCTAGCGTGTAAGGATTTTTTAAACATTCAGTAATTTTATGCTTACATGGTCATGTGAAATGATCCTAGTTTTGTTTTTTCCTTGTAATTATGGTAAGTTGTTCATTTCCTTTCTTTACAGGACCTGAGAAGTGGCAATCTAGTTTCAAGTCATAGAACAAGTTTTAGCTCAACAGTTAGTGACAATGATCAGTTACGTCGTCGAGGGCCTGAACCTGGATATTCTTTTGTAGGAATGAATTGTATCTTCGATCAATGCAAGGCATCCGGTATTTTTGTCCCTCAATCCTTTCACATTGCTGTTATTAATTTGAGTGGTAGATTTTGATCTTTCTCTATGAAGCAGCTTGATTGGCTTTATTTATGCAGTTACTGTCTTGAAGTTTGGGCACATGAGTTCTGATCTACTTGCATATGGGGCATCAGATGGAACCTTGACAGTGTGTTCTGTCTCTGAACCACCTTCAATCATCAAACTATTAATTGGACATTCAAAAGATGTCACAGGTTGGATTAACTGGTATTGTTTCTGTTGTCTTTTGTAAATCTTAGAGTTTAAGTGTTTGCATCCATGCTTTATCTTCTAGTTTCTGTCATTTACAGTCTGGATGTCTTCTTACATCCCTCTGTAGGAGTTGATTAAATGAGTGGTGCATGTGATTGCTAAGCATATGCATTCTTGTTTGTTCCCTAAATA
>JAJEJH010001263.1:0-34425 GCA_026122585.1 Anacardium occidentale | reverse complement strand
TTAGAGGATGATTGATCATATTCAAATGATTAGGCAATATATAAGATAGGCCCAAGATGACAAAAGAGTTATACAAATAAGAAACATAAAAAGATAGAGTTTCAAGATAGGGACAAGGTGTTTCTGAAAGTTGTTTTGTATAAGCATGTGGCCAGGTTTGGTAAGAAAAGGAAATTAGATCCTCGTCTCATTAGTCCTTATAAGGTTTTGGAAAAAAAAGGGAGTGTTGCTAATAAGTTAGTCTTACCTACCAGTGTGGGTCACATCTATACTATCTTTTATGTTTTTATTAAGGGATATGTTGAGGACGTTTCACATGTAATTGAGATTTAGGATTTGGATTTTTTAGATGATCTAAGTTATCAGGAGCAACTAATTTAGAATTTAGATCATCAAGTTAAGAACTTGAAGAATAAAAAAATTTTATTGGTTAAAGTGTTGTGGAGAAACTAGAGGTATAAAAAGGCCACTTGGGAGGTAAAGTCAGATTTTAGGCAAAGATTTTCAAATTATTTTAGGGATAAAATGTTATAAGAGAGGAAAAGTAGTAACGACCTAAGTTTGTAAGTGGTAAATTACGGTAGAAATTAGAAAGTAAAGTGAGTTTTACATTTAAAAATCAAGGCAAGTGAGTTCAGATGTAGAATTGTCATTTAAGGGCTTTATTTGGCTTATACATATATTAACTCTAGGAACTACCATGTGTATAGTATAGAAAAGGTGTAGAAATTTTAAATTTTTATCACATACAACAATACATCTTGGTATCTCGATCGTGCTTAAGCACGTTTTGGTACGACTATATAAAATGTGTTCTATTTTGAATTTCAGTACAATTTTATTTCTCATATTCTTAAGTGTTCTAGAGAGGGAATATCAGCAAGTAGAGAGAGAAAGAGCAAGTTAAGGCATGATTCATGATTGAGGAAAAGTTTAGAAAAAGAGTACAATCATAAGTTATCAAGTAAGCATTTCTCAACCTATACATTTTTTCAAATGTTGCTATGATATGTGATATTCATTTATTTGATGATGAATCATGATCCTATGTTAACTAATGATCAAATGATGTGAACTGATGATGATGAATAAGATTATGATGATTTTCGATTATTATATCTAAATTGTGTAGATCTAGGTTAATTTACAAGTGATTTATGTTTATATATGTGTATTATGTTAGAGGTTACTTTTAGGTATGCAATTGCTTATGTTCTACTATATTTTGATGACGTTTGCTTAGGAACATGCTTCGGATGATTTTTGATGAAATTGATGTGATGACAATCAAATCCATTTTGATAATGATTTAATGTTATGTATTAAAGACTGTAAATGAATGTTTTCTATGATTTGGTTTTGCTGTATAAGTTTGATTGGTTTATTGAATGCACATTTTTGTAGATTCATGGTTGTTTGGCCAAGATCTATAGCGACAAAACATAATGCACGATCATTTGTAAAAGATGCACGAATGTGTGGTCACATTTTGCAATGTTACAATCATACATGTTACATATACATAACCACGTAGCATGAATGGTGTCTTGCTAAAGGCACAACTATAAGATGCTAAGTCATAGTCATATACATGTGTCATTTCTATGCATGTCATGGAACTTAGGGAGGATATAACTGTACGATCACATGGTGCACAATATTGTAGTACAAAAGTGCAAAAAATAATTGAGAAAATTGTTAATTTGAGAATAAATTTAAAAGAGTAATAAATAAAAGGAAATCATGAAAAATTATGCAGAATAAAGAAAATAAAATTATAAAATTAATAAAAAGGAAAATAAAGGAATTTGTAAATATAATTATTAAATGAATTCTTAATAAGAAACTAAAAAAGAAGTAAAATTTAATACATAAGAAGTATTAAATGATATGACATGCCAATAAAACGATTTGAGAAATAAAAAAATGTTTTACATGTGCATGTTTAAAAAAAAAGTTAAAAACTTGATATTTAGGACATTTGCATACCCCGTTAGAGAAGGAAACCAGGGTTTGTTAGAAAGTATATGGTCACCGACTAAGCTCATTAAAAATAGTGTTTGTCGTGCATTAGTTGAACTCACTTGGCCAATGTGCTAAATTTTAGTGTTCATCAGTCTGATCAGCACAAATATTTTATAAACAATTTTTATGAGAAAGAAAGATTTCAAGATAAGTTTTAATAATGAGATCTTATGATTAATTATGAGTTTTCAAGTAAATGAATTTTAAGAAAGGAATCCTTTAGGTTAACTCATGGTTTCTAGCATATTTTATATCATAACATGCATGATATGACATGATCAAGAGGAAATATAAAATATGAATCCTTAAGAACAAAGTAAATATGACAAAATAAGCCATAAGTTACGACACTAATGCTAAGGCTAGGATTTTATATGTTAGGTTATAAGATGCTTACTAAGTGATCTATCACTCATTCCAAAATTCCTTTCTTTATAGGTAAGCTTTTATGTTTTTGAGAGGGAGTGCCATGAGATAGCTATTAGCAGAATACCTAGTTATGCATTTTCATCTATGTTTTTACAGTTTACATTTCACGAGTAGCATGACTTAGGGTTTTCTTTGAGAACAATATACATTTGTTATACTTTTACAAGTATTTCATGTATAAGTAATAAAAAGAAGCTTTTTTTAGTATATGGTAACATATGTTTACGCTTCTACCAATATATGAATGTATATGTGTTTAAGTTTCTATAGATGCATGTGTAGTGACTCCTACTACAGGCCATTATTATAATAGTCCGAGGTTAGAATTGTCCTTCAGGCTTTGAAATCAAAGGTAAAAGAGGGATTTATTAATAGAAAATAGATTTAAGAGGGTTCAGGGGTAGAAGAGTCATTTAAAAGCTTTTGTGGCTTGTACATGGATATTTTAGGAAGAATATTCTGTGTATGGCTCGAAGAAAATGGAAATTGAGATATTTTATGCATACACGATCGTGTGTCTGAGACACATGACTATGTGTTATGTCATTTAGCCATAAATATGTTTTATTTTTCCAGTCGTGCATTTCCTGGCTTTCATTTTCTTCTCCTTCTTCTTCCTCCTAGTTCTAGTGAACCTTAAGGTTATTAAGAGAGATTAACCAGCAACTCAGCTCCAGATTAGAGATTCAAAGGTTCCTAGAGAGAGAGATCCAACTTTCATGGCTAGAGGTAAGTATTCACTTACCTCTTTCACTTTGTTTCATAGCATGTCTTGCTGTTTTAAGTTCTTATAAACCATTGGGTGCTTGTTTATAGCTTTATCAACATGCTTGAGTTTTAAGATGATGCTTTGATAGATGATTAAGTGGTTGATTTCATGATTATGTGTATATCTCTTGTGTACATGCATTGTATACTTTATTTATGAGATGTTGCATGATTAAGATGTATTTATATGAATATATGCATGCTAGTTGAAGCCTTGAAGGTATATTATTGCTTAGATGAGATTTAGAAATGTTTGGATTGGGATTTTTGGGTTTTTAAAAGGTTTCTATAGAATTTGAGTTGAGCACATGATCGTGCACCCATGGGTACACACTTATATGGCTTTATTTCTGCATGAACACAGCCTTGCATGGCACCAATGTGCATATAAAAACCCAGATGCACGTCTGTGTGGCCGATGCACATGCCCGTGTGCTCATTCCCAAGTATACATGTCTATGTAAGCAAGACACGAAAGTGTTGAGAGGCAATTACATGCCCGTGTAGTATGGGACACGATCTTATGCCTTAGTTGCATGCCTGCATGTTCACACCACATGCTCGTGTAGCTAGCCAGAGTTTTATTAAATAATTCTAGAAGCTAGCACGACGAATGACATGACTAGCACATGGTCCCATATGCCTTCGCACACGCCTGTGCGCTTAGAGACACACGCCCATGTACTTTAAGAAAAGTAAAGAACACTCTTAAAAGCAAAGTTAAGCCATTCTAAGTTAATTTTAAGCACACAAAACTCGATAATAAGAAGATATAACAGTATATCATATATGATTAGCAGCATATAGCACAATATGTCATATCAAATTTTTAGAAAACAGATCTAAGGATCCAATAGCATGATTTTACAGTATACATATACGATGTTTCAAATATCAGTTAAGGGTGGATGCACGAGGGTACCTTTGAGTTCGCAAACCCGGTAGAGAGGGAAACTAGCGTCTGCTAAAGAGGGTATGGTCATTGACCAAGCTCGTTAAAGAGAGTATTGGTTGTGTACGAGTAGTTTTATTATAGGATTAAGCTCACACGACTAGGGTGTCAAACCTTGTATTCATCAGTCTGGCTAGCACCGCAGATATTTTCAGATACAGTACTTTCTAATTCAGTTTTCAATAGATTTTATACATATATATACACACTTAAGATCTCCAGATCGTAGCTTTTATATCAAAAAGAGTTTTCAGAAAATCATGTACAAGAGCAAGTTTTATGACCTTTCAGCATACACATGACATCAGCATACACATTTCATGTCATGTACAACATCTCATTAGAATCAAAACAGAGTAAGAGAAAGTACAATACAAAATATATATATATATTTCAGAATAAAGAAAACAATAAAATGACAAAAAAGTAAAGCAAAGAATAATGTGGCGATTCACGAAACTAGTTAAGACTTGAAACCTGTGAGTGTTAGAGATAAGAAATGCTTGCTGAGTAATTTTATCACTCACCTCTTCTTTCTTGTTTCCTTCTTGCAAGTTAGTAAGTAGAGGGCTGAGTGGGAGCAAGACAGTTGGCAGACTTTGAGGGATATGGTTTGGCAGCAGTTTGCATGTTATGGCTCACATGCTTTTATTTAGTTTTACTTATGCATGTGTGTGTGTATTATACTGTAAATACATACTATACGAAGGATATGTTTTATAAATAAAGAGAACTTGAGATTTTCAATGCATGTTTAGTATTTTCCGTTTATTATTATAGTAAATTATATTACGTATAGCTTCTATGCATATTTTAAATTTAACAACAGTAGTATTTTACTATAGAGATCCCCACTGCAGGTATATCATATTTATATATTTATATTTTATTCTACAGCACACAGTGGCCTATGGCGAGGGTCACTACAACTATATACTACTAATAATATTTATCATATTTATAATATAATTGTAGCTAAAATTTGTACAATAAAGATTTGTTGCGAAATTTAATTAATTTTTTTTTTCAATGTTAAAGCTATAATGAGAAATGCTAGAAATAATGACAATAAAATAATGATTATTTCACAGAAATCTCAAGCTTTTCATAAATAAAACCTATTGCCCATATAATATACGGTAATTGTGTCATACATACACATATGCGTGAAATAAAAGGTATGTATAAAACATGCAACTGAAAACATGTTATTTGCTACCAAGTTGTGTCTCCGAAATCTAATTGTTATCTCGCTCCTACTCAGTCTTAAGATCACTGACCTACAAAAAGAGGAAACAAGGAAAAGGGTGAGTGATAAAATCACTTAGCAAGCATCTCCTATCTATAAGACAAATAGGTTTCGAGTTTTGGCTCGTTTGTGACTTGTCACATTGGTTTCTATTTAGTGTTCTTTTTGTTCTTTATCTCTATAATGTTTCTGTTTTCTGTGAGAACCTTTATCTTTATCTTTTTCTTTATCTATATTATTTCTCATGAAATGTTATACATGACATGATATGCATATGTTAATGTAATGTATATGCTAAATAGTCATAAAACTTGCCCTTGGTCATGATTTTCTAAAAACTCTTTTTAAAATAATAACTATGATCCAAAGATCCTAAATATATACATATAGTATATACTGAAAACTGTCTCTAAAAGTACTGTATCTGAAAATAATTACTATGCTAGCCAGACTAATGAATACAAGGATTCGACACCCTAGCCGTGTAAGTTCAATCATATAAAAAGCAACTTGTGCATAACTAGCACTCTCTTTAACGAGTTTGGTCAAAGACCATGTTCTCTCTAACAGATGTTAGTTTTCCTATCTAACGAGTGTGCGCACTCACAGGTGCCCCCTCATATCTACCCCTAAATGATGTTTGGAACATCATATATTTATATTTTAAAAGCATACTATTGGATCTGTTTCTGAAAACTCTGGTATGGCATGTTATACCATAGACTGCTAATCATGTATGATATAATGTTATATCTTGATATTATTAAGTTTTGAATACTTAAAAGTAGTTCAGAGTGGCTTAGAGTTGCTTTAAAATTTAATCTAGGCTTTATACATAGCACATGGGCGTGTGTTACTGGGCACACGAGTGTGTGGAAAGGCACATAGGACGTGTGTCAACTGTGTTCTTAGTTGTGTTAGCTTCTAAAATAAAATCACAAAACTTTGGCTAGCCATACGGGCATGTAGCGCTAGACATACGGGCATGCATCAAGGCACAAGACCGTGTCTCACTCTTGCATGGGCATGTAGTAGCATAAATAACACTTATGTGTCCTATTTACACGGGCGTGTATATTTGGCAATAAGTACACAAGTGTGTGCTCGATCATACAAACTTGTGTCCACGTTTTTCAGGCACATACGAGTGCCATGCAAGGCTGTGCTCATGTAGAAATGATTCCATAAGAACATGCACTTATGAGTACACGATCATGTGCTGCAGTTGATATCTATAGATGACCATTTGGAAACCCAGTAATTCAAACCATTTCTCATCCAAACATTTCCCACATCTCAAATAATCATCAATATCCTTCCAAGCTTCAACAAACATCATCATATTCATGGAAAACTCATCTCAAACATACCACATTTCACAAATAAAGCATAAAACTTATATATACAAATATATACATGCATTATCATGCAATCAACTATTTAATCAACCATGAAATCATCATTCAATCCCTCAAACAAGCTAAACAAATCTTAATAACACAACGAGCATACTCAAACCTCATAAAACAAATGCTATGAAACAAGGTGAAAGAGGTAAGAGAACACTTACCTCTTGTCATGGTTTCTAGATCTCTCTCTCTAATTGCTTTTAGTTCCCTAATCTAGATTGTGGTTATTGGTTGGACATTTTTTAGCCTAAGGTTCATTGGAAAAGAGAAGAGAGAAAATTAGGTGAAATAAGCTAAGAGAGAAAAATAAGAAAACTTAGCATTTATAGCGCCTCTCATACAATGCATGATCGTGTACCTAAGGCATACGGGTATATGTAAAAGGAAATTCACATATTTCCCTTCTTCTCGTGCCTTACATGGAATAGTCTCCTAGGAAGACTCATGCACATGCCACAACTAATCTCTAAAAAGCTATTTTACCCCTAAAATCTCACAATTCTATTTTCTATTATATAATCTCATTTCTAACCTTGATTTCCAATCTAAAAGGACAATTTTAACCTCTAGCTATTACAACATGAATGTTTAAGTATGTATGTTTATGATGCTATTATATATATTATACAATATACATATATACATATATATAGTATAAAACATGAATCTTCATACAATAGGTATAAAACATGAACATGATATATATAACAACAAACCTACGTGAAAACAATCTATTTACAAGATCTTTTGATAGTAAGAAATCACATATGATGAAATTAGAAACTTAAACGATACAAGTTTTAAAGGTGTAACTCTATGTGGCTCTACCGGCCTTTCCGTAACAAAGATCCAGCATGTGGACATGTTATCCTTTTAAAATAAGGAGACACTTCTAATATCCACATGAGATATGATTCAAAAGGCTTACTATGCACCAAAAATCTATTAAAAATGTTGATGTATAGGCGTGAATAATAATAGGTGTACATTAAGTGTAATGGAAAGAGGTTCTAATGTAATAACCCAGGGGTAGAACTGTCAGTTTAGGCTCTGAGATTAAGGGTAAAAGAGAGATTTCCAGTTAGAAAACGGTTCTGAGAGGATTCAAGGGTAGAAGAGTCTTTTAGAAGTCTTTCGTGGCTTATACATGGATATTCTGGGAAGAATATTCCACGTATGGCGCGAGGAGAGAGAGATTTCAAATTTTTGAGGGACACACGCCCGTGTGCCAGGTGAGAGAGGCTGTTAAATCCCAAATCCTAAATGGCAAATAACCTAGAGGGGAGGTGAATAGGTTATTTAAAAATTTTATCAAGTTTGAAAACGTTTTCCTATTCTTCCAACTCAAACAAATGTATAATTCCAATTAATCACAACCAAGCAAATAAATAATATAAACACAAATTAAATAGAGTAAGGGAAAGAAATGCTCAGCCAATTTTATAGTGGTTCGGAGCTTTGAACACAAGCCTCCTACGTCGACTTCTTCAAGCAAATCCTTTTGAAGTTTCCACTAGTTGAATCAGGATTGTGCCCAACCGCTTACACTAGTTGATTCGGGATTGTGCCCACAATATAGTTTTGATTCAAGGGAATTTTGCCCTTAACAATAGTTGTATGGGATTCCATACAAAAATGTGTAAGCAAGATATATGAACAATATTGCCTCACTAAGGCTGATAAACAATTTGCACAAATAGATTTCCTCAAGATTTAGCAATGAGAGGAATGAAAGATGAAGTCAGATTGAGAGAAAATTAAAGTTAAGTTGAGTGCACTTGTTCTCCAACCCTTTTCACTTCAAAGAGCCTCCAATTTATAGCGCAAAGCTTGCTGGAAAAAGTAGGAATCTGTTGGAGAAGAGATAGATCCGTTGGAGCAGCTAAAGTTGAAAATTTGCTCTGATGTACGGGTGTGCACACACCTTCACGGTCGTGACCTCGTCAATTAATGCCTCGAGCAGTTCTCCCAACGGCTAAATTTTTCTTAGCGCCAGCTCATGTATTGGCGTGAAACCATCATGTACGGGCGTGACTTCGTGTCCCTTCATTTTCCAGAATCGAGTACGAAGTCATGCACGACATCTTATACGAGATCGTGTACGCTCCACATTTTGCCTACGCACGAGCGTACAGTGATTCTTCACGGGCGTACAGTCTTTAGCCTCTTAAAACCCTGATCTTGCACGGGCAAAACTAGTCGTAACTCGGAGGCGTGACTCCCTTCACGTATTCACGGGCATACATCAACCCCTTATGGGCGTACATATTGTTGACTCCTTTTGACTCATGTACGACGCACTCACGGGATATCCATGCTCGTGACTGACAAAGAAATGGTATTACACAGGCGTAAGTATTACGTATATGGGCATGAATGACCAATTCCATTTTTACAGAACTGAGCACGGGTAGTGTTACGAGGGCATGCACATGCATGTACGAGATCGATTTGCACTGAGTACGGGCGTACGCATCATATGTACGACCATACATTATGCCTGCAAAACATGAAAATAACTTTGTCCTATTTTGGTCATGCTTTCAACCATGCCAGGACATATTAGTCATTTTAACATCATTTTTTGTTATCATCAAAACACCTAGGGGTTCAACAATCTCCCCCTTTTTGATTGATGACAAAAAATATGTTAAAATGTGTCATAATTCAAATTTTATCAAATTTTAAAATCAGTTAAAGTTCAAAGTGATTTTCAATCTTACTCCCCCTTTCAAATTGACATTTTCACTCTTACTCCCCCTTTCTTTTGCACTTTTACTTCCCCTTTTAATGTTATATTTTCATAATCACATTTTATTAATCACATTTTATCCCTTTCTCCCCCTTTTGTCATAAATCAAAAAAATTTGGCATAACCTCCCTTGTTTTTTTTATATTTCCCAAGACAAGCAACACAACAATTACACTCCAATATACCAATCAATCAATCATCCAACTACCATATCATCAACCAAGCATCATCAAAATGGAACACAAAGATAAACATAAAGATTGATCAAATTAAATTTGAAAGATGAGAAATAAGACTGTGCCTCAAATGAAAAATTTTAGATTAATGAAAATTTTGGACACAATATGTATGAAATGAGAAACATATAAAAAATCATGCTATGGTTCATCCGTGTGAGCTTCACTTGGTACGCTATCTCCCATATTCATGCCCGGAAACCTCAAAGCCAACTCATCCACCCAAGACTCCAACCTATCCAAGCGATTGTTCAAATGACTTTCCAAGTTTTGGATTTGTCCCTAAATAGATTGCAAGTGGGCCAAAACTTGCTGCATTTTAGAAGGAGACTGCTCTTCGTGCCCTGCTTCAACTGTTCTTTTCTTGCTTCTTCTTATACTTGATTCGGGCCTATGAGAGGGTCCTTCAGATGGGGCCATTGACGGGTCATTTTCAACTACGGTATCAACCAATCTCCAACCCCATCTTCCATCCTTTTTAATCACACCCATTCTGAAAAGTGCTTCAACATTCAACCAGTAGTTTTCTAAAAATGTATACACATACTCCGATTCATCGACTTTGGGCTCTAATCCTAATTTGATGGCTATAAAAGTAATTAACTAACAAAAGTCTATTTTACCCCTACCCCTTTGAATTTCACTTATTTTTCGAATCAACCATCTAGTAGTATCTGCTTGATATCTATTTTTGGCAGCTTCAAGCAAGACCATATCCTTAACACCTATATGCCCATTTGTACATTGTCTTGCATTTAACGTATACGTAATCATTCTATATACAACACGTAAGGCTGGGCTTTCAAATAGACTACTTTTTGAAGTATGAGCATTAAATGTTCCTATTCCTCCCAAATTCTGCCATGCTTCATTCGAATTATAACCTAAAGGAACATCTATCAATCCCTCACAATCACACTCTAACCATTCAGCAAGATTTTCAGGAGACACAATAAATTCATTGCCTTGTAATCTAAACTTCATCACATAATCTTTAATGTTTCCCCTCGCATCTTTAGCGATTTTTAGAGAACTATAAAATTTCTTCACTAAATTCTCATAAACTTCATACTGCATTGTGAATAACTTCAACCACTTAGCATTGGCAACTAATCTACTTATTTTTTCACTCAACCCACCATCAACAAGAATATGCAAATGTAAAGAACAGCTAACGTAAATACCTCTGTTTAAAATTGCATCCAGAGCCTTTCGCTGTTGGTTATCACGCACTTTTATCCCATATGCATGAGCTCTTGATTTTGCCGTCGTCATCTTAATCCTAGGCATGGTGCTTCCCACGGATTTGATGAAATGTTGATAAAGAGAAGGATCTTTGAAAGTTAGGGTTTAAGGATTGATTTTTAGGAAGAATGCAAAACGATTTTGAGGAGAAACTTGATGATTTGCTAGGGTTTTGGTCAAAAATCAGTCACAAGATTGAGAGGTTATGAAAGAGAGATTTATGGATTCAGTTTGAAAATGAAAAAATCTGTGTGTTTATAATTTATACTGTCGCGTGTACGGGCGTACATAAATGTGTATGACCGTGAGTTTTTAAAATACACACTATGCATCACGGTTGTGAAGGAAAGATGTATGGGTGTAAAATCCTTGTAAAAGCATGCACGACCGTACATGTATAATGTATGGTCATGACTGCGATAACATAAAACAGACACGTGGCTTTCAAGAAGAATTCAAAGCAATGTACGTCTGTGACTGTATGAAACACGACCGTACATGTCACCAAAAATTCAAAACACATCCAAAAACTTTTAAAACTTAAATCAAAACACTCTAAGACACAAATCTTGAATATTTTGACCCTTTTTTAGGCAAAGCATCATTTTAAATCATATGTCAACCAATTTCGAAAACAACTTCGAATTGATTAGACTTGAATTTAAGTTGGATACAATTTGCAATGTTCACACATCAATTAACCATACAACACATGCAAACATTCAGACACATAGTCATACTAATTCAAACACAATTATTTTTCATATAATTTAAATAAGAAAAACTTACTTGGATTTACCAAGCACCACAATTTTGTCACAAGCCTTGGAGAGTCAATTTATATTTCCTTCCCTTGACTTCAAGGCACACCTGCACAAAAACTTAACCTTTCTTTGGTACCCAAGTTGTTTTGGGTCCATCTTGGTTATATTGAGATGTCCCTTTACGAATCCAAACCTTCTTAATTCTAAAAGGTTTTCCATTCCTAATTGGACATTTCTTAAACACATGTCCAACAAATTTACAATATGTGCATTTCAAATGTAATGCATTTTGATCTTTTATTGACCTATAATTACTTGAGGATAGATTGCATGTATTGTAACCTAGGCCTTGTTTGTTTAAGGTGTTTTTTTGAGAGGCCAACAATTCATCAAGTCTTTTAGTACCTACTTTATACCTCTCAAGTACATCATTTGAGCTAGACACCTTACTTATCAAACTTTCAATTTCTTTCCTTAAGGATTCTAATTCTTTATCTTTTTCATGAAGAATTAATTCTAGCTCCCTTTTTGATTCTTCATATTTATTTGTCATTGTATCTAGTTCTAGTTTTATACAAGAGTTATCTTTCTTCATAATTTTATTTCTAGAACTAAGATTTTTGAATTCAATTACCAAATCATCAAAGGCATGTTGCAATTCATCATATGAGATAGAGTTGGAATTATTTACCTCATTATCGGAATCACTCTTCACCATATAACACAAATTTTCTCTTTTGTTGTCCCCTTCGCTTTCACCATTCGAGTCATCGCTTTCACCATTCGAGTCATCGCTTTCACTCCAAGTGGCGGCTAGAGCTTTTCTCTTGAATTTCTTTTCTTTCCTTCTTTTTCTCAAGAGACAACATTCTTGGCGAATATGTCCAGGCTCTTTACATTCGTAGCATATAATTCCTTTGCTCTTCTTCTCCCTTGTTCCTTTGGAATTTGAGAAAAACTTACTGAATTTTTTAACAAGTGCGATCATGTCTTCCTCATCCATTGAAGACTCTTCGTCTGAACTTTCCTCAAGTTTCAAAGCAATGTTTTTCTTTGCCTTGACTTTCTCCTCTTCTTTGGGCTTCCATTTCATCTCATAAGTCAAAAGCCTTCCAATGAGTTCATCCATGCCCATTTTCCCTAAATCTTTTGACTCTTCAATTGCAGTGACCTTCATACTCCATGACTCCGGCAATGATCGAAGAATCTTCTTCACGAGCTCTATTGTTTCAAATTTCTTTCCAAGACCTCTTAGCTCGTTTACAAGGTTTGAAAATCTCTTATACATCTCCATGATATTTTCATCTTTCTTCATCTCAAAAAGCTCATATCCACGAAAGCTTAATTGGATCTTGGACTCCTTTACTTGATTAGTTCTTTCATGAGTGGTTTGAAGGATTGTCCAAGTTTCGTGGGCTGTTTCACAAGAAGAAACACGATTAAATTCAGTAGTGTCTAAAGCACAAAACAACATATTCAATGCCCTTGAATTTAAGCTTATTAATTTTTCATCGTTTTTATTAAATTCGCTTTCATTCTTGGGCAAATTCGTATTTGGATTTATGGGAACAAAATCACCGTTGTCAATAATTTTTCAAAGCTTATAATCAATAGATTGGACAAAAATTTTCATACGAATTTTTCATTAACTATAATTTATACCACAAAACAAAGGTGGTCTAGTTAAACTACCCCCTTCCTCGAATCACGGCTTTTGAAAAATGTTTGCCATATAAATTTTGAAAATAGATCTTAAACTCTAAAAATCGTTAGATTTTCGAAAACAAGAGCCCAAGCTCTGATACAAAATGTTAAATCCCAAATCCTAAATGGCAAATAACCTAGAGGGGGGGTGAATAGTTTATTTAAAAATTTTATCAAGTTTGAAAATGTTTTCCTATTCTTCCAACTCAAACAAATGTATAATTCAAATTAATCACAACCAAACAAATAAATAATATAAACACAAATTAAATAGAGTAAGGGAAAGAAATGCTCAACCAATTTTATAGTGGTTCGGAGCTTTGAACACAAGCCTCCTACGTCCACTTCTTCAAGAAAATCCTCTTAAAGTTTCCACTAGTTGAATCGGGATTGCGCCCAACCACTTACACTAGTTGATTCGGGATTGCGCCCACAATATAGTTTTGATTCAAGGGAATTTCGCCCTTAACAATAGTTGTACGAGATTCCGCCCAAAAATGTTGTAAGCAAGATATAAGAACAATATTGCCTCACTAAGGCTGATAAACAATTTGCACAAATAGATTTCCTCAAGATTTAGCAATGAGAGGAATGAAAGATGAAGTGAGATTGAGAGAAAATTGAAGTTAAGTTGAGTGCACTTGTTCTCTAACCCTTCTCACTTCAAAGAGCCTCTAATTTATAGCTCAAAGCTTGCTAGAAAAAGTAGAAATCCGTTGGAGAAGAAATAGATCCGTTGGAGTAGCTAAAGTTGAAAATTTGCTTTCATGTACGGGCGTGCACACACCTTCACCGTTGTGACCTTGTCAATTAATGTCTCAAGCAGTTCTCCTAATGGCTAAATTTTTCTTGGTGCCAACTCATGTACTGGCCTGAAACCATCATGTACAAACGTGACTTCGTGTCCCTTCATTTTCCAGAATCGAGTACGGAGTCATGCATGACATCCTATACGAGATCGTGTACGCTCCACATTTTGCCTACGCATGAGCGTACAGTGATTCTTCACGGGCGTACAGTCTTTAGCCTCTTAAAACCCTGATCTTGCACGGGCAAAACTGGTGGTAACTCGGAGGAGTGACTCCCTTCGCGTATTCATGGGCATGCATCAACCCCTTACGGGCGTACATATTGTTGACTCCTTTTGACTCATGTACGATGCACTCACGAGACATCCATGCTCGTGACTGACAAAGAAATGGTATTGCGTGGGCGTATGTATTACGTGTACGGGCATGAATGACCAATTCCATTTTTACAAAACTGAGCACGGGCAGCGTTACGAGGGCGTGAAAATGCATGTATGAGATCAATTTGCACTGAGTACGGGCGTGCACATCATATGTACGACCGTACATTATGCCTGCAAAACATGAAAATAACTTTGTCCTATTTTGGTCATGTTTTCAACCATGCTAAGACATATTAGTCACTTTAACATCATTTTTTGTTATCATCAAAACACCTAGGGGTTCAACAGAGGCGATATATGTTTCTTTTCTTGTATTTTCTCTCAGTTTTTCCTTCAGCTTTTCCTCTCCTTCATTTCCAGCAAACCCTAGGCAAGAATCCATCCAACTAGCAGCCCTTATTCTAGCTAAGGATCTAGGAGCAGCTAGAGAGAGAGATCCGGATGCCATGGCTAGAGGTAAGTATTTCTTTACCTCTTTCACTTAGGTTTACAGCAAGCTTTTTTGATTTTTAACTTCTTGGATGGTTGTTGTGTAATGTGGATGTTTCCTAGTATGATATGACGATGATGAGATGCTTTGAGTGATGATTTATGATTTTAATATGCAATGTGTGATGATTTATTGCTTGGGTGTGAGTTTATGAGAAAATGTATGAGTTTGAGCATGCTTTACAATGATTGAATGAGATGAGAATGATTATTGGCATGTATATATGTTGTGTTTATGTTTGATTGAAGAATGGATAAGATTTGGATGTGTTTGAGTGGGATTTTCTAGGTTTCCAGACACATCTGCAAATTCTAGGTTGAGCACACGCTCGTGTACCCAAGGGGACACACCCATATGGCCTCAAATCTATATGAGACACGACCTTGCATGTTACCCATGTGCATATGAAAATCTAGACACACGCCCGTGTACCCAAGTGCACACGCTCGTGTGTCTAATCCCAAATCTACACGCCTATGTATGCAAGACACGGGATGGTGTTGAGGCAGCTACATGCTCGTGTAGTGCGATACATGCCCGTGTGCCCAGTTATACACGCCCGTGTATTTGTACCACATGCCCGTGTGGTCAGCCTTTTGTTTGAGAAATTTTCCAGAAGCTAGCACGCCCAAGAAAACAAGAAGTTCACAGTCCCGTGTGCCTTGACACACACCCGTGCACATAGACACACATGTCGGTGTGGCTTAAGAAAGACAGAAAAGATTATATTAAAGCAAAGATAAACTACCCTAAGCAACCCTAAACAAATTCTAAGCTTGAGAAACATAAGAATAATACGAGATAACAACATATCATGCATGATTATCAAGCATTGAGTATGACATGCCACATGAGATATTTTTAGAAAAGGATCTCAGGATCCAAGAATATATTTTAAAAGTATATGTATGTATATATGATGTTCTGGACATCAGTTAGGGGTGGATATGAGAGGGCACCTGTGAGTTCGCATGCCTACTAGAGAGAGAAACCATGCTCCGCTAGAGAGGACAAGGTCGTGCGCGAGTAGTTTATCATAGGTTTGAGCTCACACGGCCAAGGTATCGAATCCTTGTATTCATCAATCTGGCCAACATAGCAGAGATATTTTTCAGATACAATACTTTTGATACTATTTTCAGTTATATTTTATGTATATATATGAGGATCTTTGGATCAGAGCTTTTATGAGAAAGAGTTTTCAAAAAAGAATAAGTTTTCAGAAAATCAGCTCGAGGGGCAAGTTTTATGATCAATGAGCATTTACATGACATCAAAGCATACATATCATGTCATGTACAACATTCATGAGAAACATATGAGATAAAAGTAAAGTACAAAGCATAAAACAGATGAAATCTCTAAAAACATTATAAATAAAAAAAGTACGGGAAATAAGACAAAGAACATTCTTGGAAACAGACGAGATAAGAAAGTAAAGAAATAAGAGATAAGAAAAGAATGATATAATCTACTGTAAAGCAAGTATAACAAGATGATAAGAAAACAGTAAGTAGGGAACTCGAGGTCTGATCTAGGATCAGCTTTTGCTCGATGACCGGTCTGTGTAAGAGATAGGAAATACTTATTAAGTGATTTTGTCACTCACCCCTTTTCCTTCCTTTCTCTTTTACAGGTCAGTAAGTTGGGGACAGAGATGTGGCGATGCAGCTGTGAGGTTTTGGGGACATGGCTCGGCAGCTAGTTTTACGTTTCAGCTCGCATACTTGAAAACTTGTATCTCATGTATTTATGTGTGTGTATTATATTGTAGTATATACTGTATGGATAGCATGATTTTATACATGAGTAGCCTGGGATTTTCAGAAAAACCATTATGACTTATTTTATTATCGTATTGATGTTTTACGCTTCCATATATAGATTTTCAAAGTATTTTGAGCAGCAATTAAGTGTTCTTTTTCCTTAAGGGGATTTTCGTCACAAGCGTAATTTTAGTATTATTATATATATATTTATATATATCTTTTAATTAGCTACGCACAGTAAGCCTAGGGCAGGGGTCACTAGATCTAAAAAAGTCTTTCTCAAATGCATAAAATCGCACTCTTTATATATGAGTTGATGTGCAAGCGTAAATAGTTCATGTATGGTCGTATATCTACCATCTATAATCAACATGTGTATTAACAAATAGAGATCTATAATCAACATATATGTTAACTAATAGAGATCATAAACAATTGTCAACCCTTGTTAACGTATGTTAGTATATATACCATGTATCGACATACACAGATTAGATTTGAACTTTTCCAAATCCAATCTTATAAACACTCACCTAGCATTCATATATGGGAGTATAAATAATGGTGTACAATCATAGACCAAACTTCATATTTGACTTTTAACCATATTTGATCGAATATGATAAGTTTTCTCAAAATTTGACTTAATTTGAACTTTAAACCATGTTGAGTTTAAACACCTCTTGAAACTAAAAATCATCTATCTGGACTATGGACCTAATTCATCCTAACTAATCTTCCCAAATTAATCAACCCCATTTTTGTCTATGACTCAAAAGCTCTCTAATGAGTTGATAATATACAAACTTATGTCAAATCTTCTGTTTGACATCTATCCATACACAGACTAAGAATAGACTCAAGCAAGACATCATGGATACTTGACCGTTGGGTCAACGTTTATACTCTCAACTTATCAACAAACGGTTACTTGTATAATTCAATCCTTGGTTATCTTATATCTTCTGAGGCTAAAGCAGAGAAATAGTGTTTACCTTAGGAATTCCATTTTATTACAAACTAACGATCGAGTTAATGAATGAATAATGTTAGATTAAGCAACAACTTGGTCCTATTATGATCACAAATTTGAATAGTCATTAGCATACACATGCATATGCTTGTTAGAGATAAATTATTCCATTGTCGAAAATGACAAATCCTTTGTTAAATCACCATAGTCTTCATAAAAATCTTAATATATTCAATCATCACTTTCATGGTAACGTTATTACATGTTAGATGATGCCAATATATACTATTATTTACACAAAATGGTCTAGCGACTTTAGGTTTAAGAATAACACCTGTCTCCATTTACTAAAAAGATATATTCTATAGACATTGTGATAACCATCTATATGAACTACTCTTGGTCAGTAAGTCTAGTGAACATACTTAAACAATATGCACTCATATGTTACACCAAACTAACAACTAACAACTAACAACTTTGACATATGCAAATTATCACCACTTTTTAGTAGATACGTTTTACACTATAATAGTCCTATCTTTATTATAAATGCCTTAGGTTAAGATAATTTCAAGCCTATGGATATTTTTTGGAATAACCACAAATAAGTGCATAGGAAAAGCACGATTAGTGCAGGACCCGCCGCCACGCATACCCTTGCTATTGAATAATATCTTTCTTTTTTATTAATATTATGGGAATTGGGTACACGTGATGGGAATCCTACGAAAAGAAATCTGCTGCTAATTACATATACGTTACGAAGGCTTAACTGAAATACAACATACATACATACAATGGGCCCAAATGGTCGTTTCATAACTATAAACTGTTCTGTACAATCTGATTACATCTGGGTACATACAAATATACAACATAAAGCCCAACAGGCCAAAACTATATATTGAAAGACTATGTGGGGTCCTCTCTGTCAGCCACGATCCACCCGCTCCTCGCCAATAGCGCATACACCTGAAAAGGAAGAAAGAAGGAAAGGAATGAGTGATAAAGATCACCCAATAAGCGATCCTTACTTCCCTCAACCCAAGCAGGCAAACAAGCAAACACATACCTGGCCATAGCCCTAACATTCATCTAATCGCTTGTTAGAATCTGGAAACTGCTTATTATGATTATCTGGATCTCATTATTAATACATGTCATGATTCATATGTCATGTCATGCTAACTGGAAACTGAATATACATGCATCTGAATCTATGTATCTGAAGATACCTATTGTGCTGATCAGGCTGATGAACATAAGGATTCGACATCTTGGCCATGTGGGCTAAATAGTCTAGCGATAAGCTAGAAAGCTGAATATGAAATGTTGGACGATCTGACTGGAGTCAAAAGGCTGAAATCCCACGGATGCCCCCTTGAGTTCACCCAAAACTCTTACCTGGATATCAGGTTCTTAATGTTGAATGCTACTAAAATTGGATCCTTAGATCCTTTCTCATGTTGCATGTCATGTTATGTAATGCTTATGCAACTTTATTTATCTGATTATATCATTATCTGATGCTTATTAGTCATTGGAAAGGTTTCTCATACTTTATAATTCATTTTAAACCTTTTCTGGAAAAATATGTTGGCACACGGGTATGTGAGCAAAGCACATGAGCACGCCCAGGCGTGCAAGAGACACGCACAAGCATGTATGGCAAAGGCACACAGGCGTGTGCCCAGACGCACGGGATCATGCGCTGGCCTTACAGCCGATCATGCTCACTTCTGGAAAATCTGGGTATTATCACTAAAAATAAGGTATACGGTTGTATCCCTCAAGACACACGGGCGTGTCCTCTGCAAATAGGTCGTGCACACTTCGTGTACACGGGCGTGTCCTTGTAGAAATAAAGGCACACGGGCATGCTCATGCGGCCACACAAGCGTGTGTCTTGTTCTGCATCAATAGCACTCACCTGGAAATGTAGGAAGCCATACCATTTCACACCCAAACTCAAATTAACTAATAACAATCATTTTAGGCACTTCATTAAGCATATATCAAGCCCCAATTTCATCCTTCATCAATCATAACTCAATCCACCATAAAAATGGCTCATTCTCTCACATAAACACACACACAAGCAAAGCAAGCATGGTTCATGGGTGGAAATCAGCAACTTAAGCCTCATTTCATCACATATCAACATACAACATCTCATAACATGCTAGGAACGTAAACAAACATTTCCAAGCATCATCAATCATCAAATGTAAGCTGGGAAACACAAGGAAGAAGTAAGGAAACACTTACCTCTTGCCATGGTTGCTGGAAATCTTAATCAAGCTAATCTCTTCTTTCTTTAGCTAGATTGGAAGCTGCTAGTTACTGGAAATCTGGTCTAGGGCTGGAAGTTACTGCAACAAGAGAAACTTAGGTTGAAAAATGGGAAAAGCTTGACGAGAATACACTTAAATCTCCCGTCTCTTTCTCTTCTACTCACCTGCACGGGCGTGCAAGGCACAGTGCATAAGAGTGCACAAGCGAAAATGAAAACTCTTTATTTCCTGCGTTACGCATGATAGTAACCTCCAAAGGGAATCATGCGAATGCCACAAAGGCTTTGGAAACTTACTATCTCACCCCTAAACTCTTATAAACTCCTAATCTATTACTAAATCTCACATCTAACCCCAAAACTCTACCCCTAAGGGTTTTTCTAATCCTAGGATGCTATATTCTTCCCCTTTTATAAAAATTCCGACCTCAGTATTACCTGAATAACTCTGGGAACCTACCCCTAATCTCAGTTTCTACCTCCTAAGTGGTTTCCTCTACTCTCTGGCTGTGCCACAAAACTTTCATAAGGGGAATCTCTTTATTTCTGAGGACTTTGACCTTGTAATCCAGAATTTGCACTGGCTGCTCTTGGTAACTCAAGTCTTCTACCAAGTCCACATCTGAAAACTGAAGCACATAAGACTCATCTCCCACATACCTCCTCAACAGAGACACATGGAAGACATTGTGGATTCTGTCTATACTGGCTGGCAATGCTAGCCTATAGGCAATAGTCCCTACTCTCTCAAGTATCTCATAAGGACCAATAAATTTGGGGGCCAACTTTCCCTTTTTGCCAAATCTGAGAACTTGCCTATAGGGAGCAACTCTCAGAAAAACTCTATCGCCTATTGAGAACTCAATCTCTTTACACCTCAAATCAGTATAGTTTTTCTGTCGATCTTGGGCCTGTTTCATTCTCTGCTTGATAATCTTGATCTACACAATCATCCTCTGGGTAGTCTCTAGACCCACTACTGTCTCTAAGGAATCTTTCTCCCCAATCTCATCCCAATGAAGAGGAGATCTGTATTTTCGATCATACAAAGCCTCAAATGGAGCCATCTGAATGGTTGTCTGATTGTTATTGTTGTAGGCAAACTCCATTAAAGGAAGCAGCTCTGCCCAATTGGTCTGGAAGTCTATACAATAGGCTCTTAGCATATCCTCTAGAATCTAATTTACCCTTTCAGTCTGACCATCTGTCTGAGGGTGATATGCTGAATTGAACTACAGCCTTGTTCCCAATGCTCTCTGCAAAACTCTCTAGAAAGCTGGCAAGAATCTGGGGTCTCTGTCTAACACTATCGTCTTGGGAATACCATGAAGTCTGACAACTACCCTTATATACAACCGCCCTAACTGATTTGTAGACATGCCCTGCCTGACAGGAAGGAAGTGAGCTGACTTGCTTAACCTGTCCACTATCACCCAAATACCGTCAAATCCTCTCTGGACTCTGGAAAGACCGAAAATAAAATCCATAGAGATTTCTTCCCATTTCCACTCAGGAATACTAAAGGGATAAAGTAATCTTGAGGGTCTCTAGTGTTCTGCCTTAACTTGTTGACATATTAGACATCTAGAGACAAAATCTGCTATGTCCTTCTTCATTCCTGACCACCAGAATTTTTTCTTGAGATCTTCATACATCTTTGTACTACTTGGGTGTGCTGAATACACCACACTGTACGTCCCTAACAAAATCTTCTGTCTCAACTCTGAACTCTAACACACACAAACTCTATCTCTGAATCTCAAGATCCCATCTCTGACTTCAAAATCTGCCACTGATCTCTCTGACATTTTCTAAAACATACTCTAAGTCCACTCATTTGACATCTTACTGTCTCTGATCTCATCAAACAAGGGGGATCTGATCTGCAGTCTAGAGAAACCCGCAGTCACTATCTCAATCTGCTCTCTGACAATCTCATACTGTAGTTCTCTCTGAACTGAAATGCTAAATAAGGCCACTCGTCTACTCAAAGCATCAGCCACAACATTGGCTCTTCTTGGGTGATGCTTGATTTCACATTCGTAATCTTTTACCAGCTCTAGCCATCTTCTCTGCCTCATGTTCAGCTCTTTCTGAGTAAAGAAATATTTCAGACTCTTATGGTCTGAATAGATGCTACACTTGACCCCATATAAGTAATGTCTCCAAATATTTAGGGCAAACACGACTGTAGCTAACTCCAAGTCATGGGTAGGATATCTCAACTCATGATCTCTCAATTGCCCAGAGGCATAAGCAATGACCCTACTAGATTGTATCAAGACTACCCCAATTCCCTGATGGGATGCATCTATGTATATGTCAAACTTTACCCCCTCCTGAGGTAGTGCCAACACTGGAGTGCTAGTCAACCTCTGCTTAAGGTCCTGGAAACACGCCTCGCAATCTTCTGTCCACACGAATGGAATCTCTTTCCTGGTCAAAGCAATGAGAAGTCTCACTAGACTCGAGAACCCCTCAATGAATCTCTTGTAGTAGCTTGCTAAACCAAGGAAGCTTCTCACTTCTTTTACTGTCTTTGACCTTGGCCAACCCAATACAGCTTACACTTTACTAGGGTATACTAATATGCCATCTGCTATAACTACATGGCCCAGAAAAGCCACTCTGTCGAGCCAAAACTCACACTTGGAGAACTTGGTGAAAAGCTGTCTATCTCTCAGCCTCTGAAGCACAAATCTGAGGTGCTCCTCATGCTTTGCTACACTTCTGGAATACACCAGAATGTCATCAATGAAGACTACCATGAATCGGTCTAAGTAATCATAAAACACCTGATTCATCAGATCCATAAAGATCGTTGGGGCATTAATCAATCCAAAGGGCATCACTACAAATTCATAATGCCCATATCTGGTCCTGAAAGCAGTCTTAGGGACATCCCTGTCTGCCACTCTGACTTGATAATAGTCTGATCTCAAGTCAATCTTCGAAAATATAACTGCACCTCTCAACTGATCAAAGAGGTCATTTATCCTTGGCAAGGGATATTTATTCTTCACTGTAACTCTGTTCAGCTCCCTGTAGTCAATGCACATCCTCATTGACCCATTTTTCTTCTTAATAAATAAAATTGGAGCTACCCAAAGTGAACAGCTCAGCCTGATAAATCTCTTGTTTGCCAACTCTTACAGATGCTTCTTTAACTCCTGGAGTTCAACTGAAGCCATATGATACGGAGCCTTAGAGATGGGAGTCGTACTAGGAAGAAGCTCAACACTAAACTCCAACTCTCTATCTGGAGATAACCCTAGCAACCTATTTAGAAAGATGTCAAGAAACTCTCTAACTACTGGTACCTCCTCGATACTTGGTCCCACTACACTGCTGTATACTACATTGGCCAAGTATCCTATACAACCCTTGCTCAACAATTTACTCGCCTGAACATAAGAGATCATCATACTGTCAACTCTACCCTCACCAAATATGAAATGATCAGGGCCTATGTAGAATCTCACCCTTTTTCTTCCACAATCTATCTCTGCACTGTATTTTCCCAAGAAATCCATCCCAAATATCATATCAAAATCTGCTAACTCCAACTGAATCTGATTTATACTCATCTGTTTACCCAAAATCTCTATCTTCTGATCTATCAAGACTTTATTGCTCACCACAAATCTCCCATCTGACATCTCTACATAGATACTCCTACTAGCCACACTAGGGTCAACCCCTAATCTCTCCACTACACTCCTGGCTATAAAGTTGTGTGTAGCTCCATAATCAACTAAAACAAAAAGAAAAGTATCAAAATAAAGAAACTGACCAGTTACTGCATGGGGAATGGTCTCTGCCTACTCTTAGCCAACAACATACACTCTAGCTCTGCCTCTGCTTACACTTCAAGGACCAGTACCTCCCCCAGGTGCTCCACCACCGGGTCTGGGAATATTTGCTCCACCTCTCTCCATACCAACTCTACCTCTAGGTGGACCTCCTCTGCCTCTGAATTGGCCAACTTCACCTCTACTAGGCCCAACACCAGCTCTACCTCTGGCTGGGCACTCTGTAATCCTGTACCCTAGCTGACGGCACCCATAACACACTATCTAACCGGTAAGGTACTCTCTTGAATGACGCCTACCGCATCTGACACCCTTGAGGCAACTGAGGTGCAGTTCTCTGTCTCTGAAATCCTCTGGCTTATCTTTTTACTAACATCAGTCTCTTGTCTCTGTCTTCTGTCCTTTTAGCTGATCTACTCATGGCACCCATTCTCTACAAACTAACCTCTGAACTGAGCGCTCTCCCCAACGCAACACTGAATCTCTAGGGAGGATCTGCTCCAGTTATCACATCCTTGGCTATTGCAGGGTGTAAGCCATGGAGGAATTTCTGAACTCGACCCATCTCTGTCCTTGCTAAACTTGGGATAAACCTCGTCAAAGCATTGAATTTAGTGGCGTACACTTTGACTGAACTTGACCCTTGAGTCAAATCAATGAACTCTTGGGCCTTGGCATAAAACATCTCCGTGTTTCTGTACTCTACATCAAACAACTGCCTGAACTCTGCCCATGTCAACTGTTCTTCATTGATGGAGGCTTTGGCTAGACCCCACTGAACTTTGGTGTTACCTCTCAAAAAGAACACTACAAATCTGACTTTTTCCCTCTCTGATAAAGTGAAAAGACCCATCACACTCTCTACTGATTCTACCCATTCCTCTGCCACTGTTGGATCTTTGGATCCACTGAATTTTGAAGGCTAGAAGGACCCTGGCAGATGGTAGATAGGATGCAATCTCTCTGAAAAACTAGTGCCAACTGTCTCTATACTTATATCTTGATTGTACTCTCTCTAACCAGTTGGGTATTAATATCTCTCCCTGACTGACTATGGCTGAAATTGAAATTACGGCTGTGGCTGAGACTGTGGTTGTCTTCTTCTTAGAATCTGATAAGCCTCATACTAGGGTGGTGTTACTCTAGCTGGTTCTTGGACATTATCCACTCCAGCTTACTGAAGACTTTCTCTAACTACCTCTCTTATCATTTCCCTTAATTTTACTGGTCTCACAAACATATAGGAGGAACTCTAAGATCGCCGCCTATCACTAACACTCATAAGACGGGTGGGAGAACTACTATCTGCCTCATCTATGTATCTAGGGACATACTCTCCTTTATCTATAGCATCACCAACAAACAAGGGATTAGGAAAACATAACACATTATAGTTGAAAATAATACCTGACTGCGCTGTAAGGAGGGTCTGGACGATGGCTACGAGGGAGATAAACAGGCTGCACACACATACAACTCAAATTCTACTAAAAATGGCTTAGAGGACTACTCTAATACCAACAATGTAGGATCCGCCGCCATACATACCCTTGTTGCTGAATAATATCTTTCCTTTTTATTAATATTCTAGGAATTAGGTACAAGTGATGGGAATCCTATGAAAAGAAATCTACTGCTAATTACATATGCATTACAAAAGCTTAACTGAAATACAACATACATACATACAATGGGCCCAAATGGCCTTTTCATAAATATAAACTATACACTGAAAGACTATATGGGGTCCTCTCCGTCAGCCACGATCCACATGCTCCTCGTCAATAGCACACACATCTGAAAAAGAAGGAAGAAAGGGATGAGTGATAAAGATCACCCAGTAAGCGATCCTTACTTCCCTTAACCCAAGCAAGCAAACAAGCAAACACATACCCGACCTTGGCCCTAACATTCATCTAATCACTTGCTGGAATCTGGAAACTACTTATTATGATTATCTAGATCTCATTATTAATACATGTCATGATTCATATATCATGTCATGCTAACTGGAAACTGAATATGCATGCATCTGAATCTATGTATTCGAAGATACCTATTGTGCTGATCAGGCTGATGAACATAGGGATTCGGCATCTTAGCCATGTGGGCTGAACAGTCTAACGATAAGCTAGAAAGCTGAATATGAAATGCTAGACGATCTGACTGGAGTCAAAAAGCTGGAATCCTATAGATGCCCCTTCGAGTTCACCCAAAACTCTAATCCGAATATCAGGTTCTGAATGTTGAATGCTACTGAAGTTAGATCCTTGGATCCTTTCTCATGCTGCATGTCATGTTATGTAATGCTTATAAAACTTTATTTATTTGATTATATCATTATCTGATGCTTATTAGCCACTGGAAAGGTTTCCCATCCTTTATAGTTCATTTTAAGCCTTTTCTGGAAAAATATATTGGTGCATGGGCTTGTGAGCAAAGCATACGGGCGTATAAGAGACACGCATAGGCGTGCATGGCAAAGGCACACGGGCGTGTGCCCAGACGCATGGGGTCGTGCACTGGTCGTGCAGCCGGTTGTGCTCGCTTTTGGAAAATCTGGGCATTATCACTAAAAATCAGGCACACAGCCATATCCCTCAGGACACAAGGGTGTGTCCTCTACAAACGGGCAGTGTACACTTCGTGCATAAGGGCATACTCATGCAGGCACACAGGCGTGTGTCTTGTTCTACATCGACAGCACTCACCTGGAAATGCAGGAAACCATACCATTTCACACCCAAACTCAAATTAACTGATAACAATCATTTTAGGCACTTCACTAAGCATATATCAAGCCTCAATTTCATCCTTCATCAATCATAACTCAATCCACCATGAAAATGGCTCATTCTCTCACATAAACACATACACAAGCAAAGCAAGCATGGTTCATGGGTGGAAATCACTAACTTAAGCATCATTTCATCACATATTAACATACAACATCTCATAACATGCTAGAAACATAAACAAACATTTCCAAGCATCATCAATCATCAAATGCAAGCTGGGAAACGTAAGGAAGAAGTAAGGAAACACTTACCTCTTGCCATGGCTGCTGGAACTCTTAATCAAGCTAATCTCTTCCTTCTCTAGCTGGATTGGGAGCTGCTGGTTACTGGAAATCTGGTCTAGGGCTGGGAGCAACTGAAACAAGAGAAACTTAGGCTGAAAAATAAGAAAAGCTAGGCGAGAATACACTTAAATATCTCGTCTCTCTCTCTTATACTCACTTGCATAGGCGTGTAGGAGTGCACAAGGGAAACTGAAAACTCTTCATTTCCCGCACTATGCATGATAGAAACCTCCCAAAGAGAATCATGCGAACGCCACATAAGCTTTGGAAACTTATTATCTCACCCCTAAACTCTTCTAAACTCTCAATCTATTACTAAATCTCACATCTAACCCCAAAATTCTACCCCTAAGGGCTTTTCTAATCCTGGGATGCTACAATTAGTCATCTGATTGCTCATCTCATTTCTACTATTCTAATAGTACTTATCTAGGTATTACTACATCTGTGAATAAAAAACGCTAATGCAAGTTTGTTTATATACAACTTACTAATGATTGGTATAGTTATGAGTAACACTATAAATATAACAGTATCACATTACTTAAACTTATCTTGTGTGGAATTGGAACGTTACATAAACATAACATATCAAAAAATACCTTTTTATTAAGCGTAACATGGAATTACAAATTAATTTGAAAACAAACTATCTTATCATAAACTATACATGAAACCTAAATTGAAATCATGCTATGAAGATAAAATCATAGAACTTAAACATGGATTATAACAATAGTAGAACATAGTCCCTTAACAATGGTAGCTCTCAATGTAATTGCCTAAAAACTAAGAACTTACAAAGGAAAGGAAATTCGAATGAGTGAGAAGTCACTTAACAAACATATTCATAACCTTTAGATATAATTCTTACCTTGAATCCTATCTTAAATCTTAATCATTTATATCTTATATTAATATTTTTATTTTTATTTTTCTTGAAGTCTTTTAATCTTATCTTGAATTTTTTCTCTTATCATGGATATTATGACGTGAATGTCACGCTTAAACCATGTTAGAAAACATGACTTAGCCCAAAGGCTATTCTTCTCAAAGACTTGTTTTCTTAAAAACTTTCTTGAAAAACTTCCTTGTTCGATTAAAGCTCAGTTAAAAACTTATCTTTCTTAAAGCTTCATAAATTTTTTCTAAAAATATGCATAGTTAATCTAAAGATCATAAAACATATAGAACATTTTCTTGTTCCTTAAAACCTTTCTTTGGTATGTCATGTTATCAAATGCATGTCTTGTATTACATTCTAAATCGTATTAAGTTTTAAACTTAGAAATGTATCTTGTTATTATTTTTAGTTTCTTTCATTTTAATCCTTCGCTAATTCCTTAATTTCTCGTAATTTCTTATTGTATAATTCTTACTATAATTTTCATAATTTTCTTTAATCTTTTTTTTTTCTTAAAATTTTCCTTACATTTTATTCACTTCAGTGTAGCATACATGGTTATGTACCATAGGTTGCACGTCTTGCTATTTTAAATTCCACTTTGCACATGGAATTAACACATGTGCATGATTATGACTCAACATCTCAAGGTCATGCCACCAAATAAGACTCCTGCTACACTATATAATCATGTATGCATTACATACTTAACCTTGATGCTATAAATACCTTCAGATATTAGCTAAACTACCAATCTGCACCATTCCACCCCCACATCTTAACATTCATGCACAAATATCTTATTCACATAATTCAAATTCATTTACATAAGTGAACTATAACAAACGACTCAAATTAACATCATCTCATCACATATTATTTCATATCAAGAATTAACCTTCAACATCCTAATCATGCTTCTACTTCAAAAACTCACATATAATTCACTTAGATTGCATTCATGCATATAGATCTAGTCAAGGTGCATACCTAAGAGTAGTTTCCAATACGTTATCATACATAAAAGCATAATTCCTTCTTGTTAATCCTGGATATACTTATTTCATGCATAATTAATTGAATTCGTTTGAGTTTCATGTTATTTATCATCAATTTAACTTTAGTCATGTCTTAATCATGCATGATTATCATTCTAATCAAGATCAAACACAAATCATGCATACAATATTATCATCCATAGCACAAAGGTTAGGAATATATTTACCTTAACAAGTTGAGTAATATACTCTCTTTCTCTCTAGATATATCTCTAGCCATCAGTCACAGTTCAGCTTTCTCAAGCTTTCCTCGTACTCTCTGACGCCTTCGCTTTAAAATGCTCAAGAAGCTAAAAATGAAAAATTATATCAAATTTAAAATGAAATTCCCTTTATATAGTTGCATAACATGCTCATACATAATTGTACACATTGAGATGCACGATCGTGCATGATAAAAATTTAAAATTTATGTGTCTTTTTGTACTATACAAATGGTAACTCCTAAACTTGACATGTGTATGGGCCAAAAATAGAGCAAAAAAGACCAAAACACCCTTACACTAAAACCATCCTTGTCTAATCTAAATACCTAAAATCCCCTCACATTTTGTCAAATTAACATTTTTAAATCTGAGGCCATTAGAACTCTCTTCCTTTTATAAAAGTTCTATCTTTGAAATTACCCAAATAACTCTAGGAAACTCTATCTCATCTCAACCTTAACCTTTCATGTTGTCTCCTCAAATCTTTAATTTCTTCACAAAACCTTGACTAATTGAATTTTTTTATTCCTTAAAGTCTTGAATTGTCGATCCAAAATCTAAATTGGCTGCTCCTAATAAGACAAATCATCTGGTAACTCTACATCCTAAACTTCAAGTACATGCAAAGGATCATTGACATATTTCCTCGATAAAGAGACATGGAAAACATTAAAAATCCTTTCTATATTTATTGACAACACCAATCTATAAGCCACTACCCCAATCCTCTCAAGAATCTTATATGGACTAATAAACCTTAGTGCTAATATACCTTTTCTACCAAATCTCATGACCTCTTATATGAAACCTTATCTTCCATTTGATACTCAACATGTCTGTGTCTTTTATCAGTTTAACTACTCAAACGATCTTTGGTTTATCTTATCCTCTATCTAATCAGTCTAATGTACTTAATTGTCCTCTATTTTATCTCTAGACCTAACTCCTAATTAAAGGAATCCCTCTCACCAACCTTGTCCTAATACAATGGTGACCTATATCTCATACTATATAAAGCCTTATAAGGAGTAATTTGAATAATAGTTTAATAACCATTACTATATGTAAACTCTATCTGTGGCAATAATTCTACTCAGCTGGACCCATAATCCATATAACAAGTTTTCAATATATCTTTTAGAATTTGATTAACCCTTTCAGTCTACCTATAGGTTTATGGATGATATGTTGCACTAAAAATCGACTAAGCACCTATAGATCTCTATAGGCTCTTTTAAAATATTAACATAAACTAAGAATCCCTATCTAATATAATGAATCTTGGAACCCCATGAAGCCTAACAATCTCCCTAATTTAAATATGTCCTAACTAATCAATTATCATCCTTTTTTTGATAGGCAAGAAGTGGGCTACCTTAGTCAACCAATATACAATAACCCATATATTATTATACCTCTATTACATACCTATAATGAAATCTATGAAAATGCTATGATATTCCAACATAAGAATACTTAAAGGCTATAATAACTCTAAAGGTCTCTGTTAATCTACCTTAACTTACTAAATGACTAAACAACTAGCCACAAAATCTACTGTATCTATTTTCATCCTTGACTGTTAGAACCCTTTCTTGAGTCCTAATACATCTTAACACTCCTTAGATAAGTTGCATACATTATATTACGAGCCTCGATCAAAATCCTTTGTCTTAACCCATTAATATTAGTTATACACAATGATCCTTGAATTTTAGCACATCATCTCTAACCACCAAGTCTAAATCTTTAACCCTCTGAAACATAGTTTGAGACCACTAATCTGCTAATTGGCCCATTTTGATATCATTTAATAAAGTTGACTAGATTTGTAACCTAGTAAAACTTATAGTTATAATCTTTATCTACTCACTCTAAATATCCTACTGAATTTCCATTTGAACAAATAAACCAGAAACCATCACATTCTTACTCAAAGCACCTACTACTGCATTAGTCTTACCTAGATAATACTTGATATTATAATCAAAATCCTTCACCATAGCTAACCACCTACATTGTCTTATATTGAGTTCTCTATATAAAAAAAATTATCTCAAACTTTTGTGATCTAAAAATATATTACATCTAAACCTATCTAGTCTAATTTTTTGAAGCAAAGACCACTATTACCAACTCTAAATCATGCTTTTGATATCATAACTCATAATCTTTACACCACACCACTCCAATACCCTAATGAAAAGTATCAATATACACAAAATACTCAACTCTCTATTCAAGCAATGCTAATATTAGTAAGTTAGTCAATCTCTTTTTTAACTCTTGAAATCTCTCCTCATACTTTTCATACCACACAAAAGGTACCTCTCTCTTGGTAAAAGTTGTCAAAGGCCTAGTTATACTGGAGAGGCCCTTATGCATACACATACATACATATATGTGTGTGTATGAGTGTGTGTATATGTGTGTGCATGTATAATGTACCTCTTATAATACCCTATCAATCCAAGGAAACTTCTATCTTTCTTAACCATCTTTAGCCTTTATCAATCTAAGACTGTCTCAACTTGTCTCAAGTTAATGAAAATGCCCTCAACTAACACTACATGCCCAAGAAATGCAATACTAGTCAACCAAAACTTGTACTTGGAAAGTTTAATATATAATTGTCCCTCTCTCAACCTCTATAATACTATCCTTAAATTCTTTTTATACTCATCTCTACTTATCAAGTACCCCAAAATATCATCAATATATACCACCATAAATCTATCCAAACAATCTTAAAATACCTTATTTATAAGATCCATGAATAGCACTAGAGCATTAGTCAAACAAAATAATATCACCACAAACTCATGATGCTTATACCTTAGCTAAAAATTTGCTTAGGTATATCCTTATCTATAACCCTAACCTAATGATAGTCAAACCTTAAATCAGTCTTAGAAAACGTGACCATCATTTTCAACTAATTAAGTAAATTATATATCCTTGGTAATGGCTATTTATTCTTATTAGTAACCTTATTTAACTCTCTATAATCAATACACATCTTTATAAACCTATCATTTTTCTTAATAGACAATATTAGACTCCCTAAAAAGAATAACTAAGCTGAATAAATTTCTTATCTAACAACTCCTATAACTACTTTTTTAATTCTTGCAACTCAATTGGAGCCTTCCTAAAAAAGACTTAGAAATTAGTATAGTACTCGGTATCAACTCAATACTAAAATCAATCTCTCTTTGGACCTAACCTTGATAAATCATCTAGAAACATATCTGTAAACTCTTTCACCACTAAAACATCATTAAGCCATAAACTTTGTTTATCCTTACAAATTATATTGGTTAAGAACCTAGTATAGCCTTTTCTCAACATCTTTTTTACCATGACTCATAGGATCATCATAATTTGAATTTTGCCTTTACAAAAAATGAACTCATCTCCATTGCTCAATTGAAACCTCACTTTTCTCTTCTTACAATTTATCTTGGCTTTATATCTACCCAAAAATCTAGGCCTAGAATTATATTAGAATTAGACATCTCTACCATTATCAAATCAACCATTATAGACCTTTCCTAGACTACCACACTCTGGCCATAAGCATTTGATCACTCAATATAAAATTACTAATAGATTTCACCTTTGCATTGGTGAACAAGCTAGTTTCTATTAGTTGAGTCTAACCTAATATAGTCAACAACCAGTCTTCCATCTGGTAATGAGTTGGCGTTCACTTTAGTAAACAAGGTTCCTACAGATAGAAGCCTATCTTTGTAGTGCTATATTGAAAGGCTTCACATGACTTAATAATTAATGAGAGTTTTATTAATTGTCTTATCAGTTTTAGTCTATATTTGAGGTGATATTCACAAAAATAAAACCTAAACATGCATACTACAAGGCAAAAGTTAAAATATGTCGTTACATGAATTATAACTATTATTAGGCCCTGAGCCAAGGGGATTGAAAAATCAACTCAGGTCCTGTTCTTTATTATCTTGAGACTTTGAGTACACTAATTTTTCTCTTCTTGATTCCTTAAATAATTACAAGGCCTCGTTACCTAGTTAAATAATTTCTAAGAAATATTAAAAGTAATTAATTCTCAAATTACATCATTTTCCAAAAATCTCGAGTTATATTCGAGGAGAGATAAATGAAAAAGAGAATTACATGTAGAAAAAAATAGATAAGGTAGCACACATAGGTCTTATTATAAAGATTACAACATACATTCCTAAAACCAATCCAAAACATTCATTGGCAAGTCAATTTGTATATTGAGCACCATGCATATACATCACCAAACATATATGCATACAACTAAAATTGATAAAATTAATTTTAGTTAATTAACTATGTAAAATTTGTGTTATAATCCTTGTAGCTTTGTAACTAGCAAACAAACCCCAAAACTTATAAAACTTGTAATTTAAATCATGACAGTCAACCGAAGGTCAAATATAGATTTTACATTAGTCATGAACATAAAGCAATAACTTAACAACCATGACACTGGGCTTCACAAGCATGACTTTATTATGTATGCCAGGGCTTTTACTAAACTTTTGAAATAAATGCAAATTCTAAAAGCTGGCATGGGCATTATCATATGTAATAGCCCAAGGGAAGAACTGTCCTTTTAGGCTTTGAGATCAAGGGTAAAAAAGAGATTTCTTAATAGAAAGTAGAATTGAGAGGGTCTAGGGGTAGAAGAGTCCTTTAGAAGCCATTTATGGCTTATACATAGGTATTCTTGGGAGAATATTCCATGTATAGTGTGAAAAAGAGGAAACTAAGAATTTTCATGAGACACACGACCGTGTGTCATGTTATTCAGCCATATATACCTTTTTATTTTTTATTTTTTATTTTTTAGTCACACAGTTCCTAGCTTTCATCTTCTTTTTCTCCTTCATTTCCCAGTAAACCCTAAAGTTGAGAGATACCAACCAGTAGCTCAGCTTCATAGTAAAGATCCAAAGACTCATAAAGAGAGAGAAAGTAAGCTTCTATGACTAGAAGTAAGTGTTCCTTTACTTCTTTCACCTTGTTTCATATCATGTTTCCCTATGTTCTCTGAGTTTGAGAATGCTTGTTGTGTTATTGAACTTTGTTTGGCATGTTAAAT
>JAJEJH010001262.1:0-34499 GCA_026122585.1 Anacardium occidentale | reverse complement strand
AATTTTAATTAAAATAAATTAACTAGAAGAGGAAGAAAAAATAAATTGAAGCTTTTTTCTGTTCGGATAGTAAAAAATTTTGCAGTGACATAAACATTTATCGAGTCCATGCAGCATGTGTGAACCAAGTGAACTGGGCCAAGAAAAATTAAATTAAGGCATATATCAAATCATAGAATTACCCACATTGATACAACCATGAGAATATGTTCTAAGAGGTGGAATGTCCTTTTTTACATATTACTTTTCCTTGGATTTCTACTACTTTAAGATGATTGTAGTTATCTTAAAATGGTCAGAATTCAAGAAGTAGTCATGTAAACTAGTGGATAATTCCACCATCTAAGACATACCACTTCCATTTGCTTTATTCTTGATGAAAATCTTCATTTGATTAATTGAGCAGCTGCAGTTTGGGCCCTCTATGTATAACATCTCGTTGATTTTTATTGATATCTGAATTTAATGAAGGAAAGCTTTGTATTTCTCATGATTTCAATTTTATTCATATCATATTTTAGAATTATGCATAACACGTTACAATACGAAGAACTTTGTAGGTGTACTAATTTTATCACAACAATTTGTATTTTGTTATAACATTATTCAATATGACTGTTTATTCTTATTAATAAACTTTGTGATTACCATTTAACTAGATCTTCCAAGTTGGAAAATAAGGTTAGTTCTTCATATTAATTGAATTGAATCCATATTACTCTTTAACGTTATATATAAAATATATTCTTAAAATTTTGTACCTAACAAACTTAGTGTATTGGACAATGCCCCGTGAAGTAGGCTTTCAATAGTATTTTAAATTAACTAGGCAGTGAATATTTTGGTAGCATCTCTGCTTATATCATCCCTTTCTTTGATTTTAATGCATCCCCAATATTGATTTGTTTTTGTAGCATTTCAAACATTATGAAACTTGAAGTTTAAACTCTTATGAATTTGAGCTTGCAGGTAATGTGAAGAGTATTTAAAATGATAAGCAGAGGCTGGGGATGAAAATTTATAGATTTGGATTCCAGTCAAGGAAAATTGTAGCTCGAGCGATTCTTCCAAGTTGCAGCAATCATGATGCTGACGTTTGAAAGCCTAACGCAGTTTTTTTTCACTTAGTATTGGCTCTCTCGGTCCCTCTCCTATTTGCTATTTTATATTTTTCTTCTGAAAACTAAATTAGATTTTTATGCTTAGGTGTGGGGCACTTTGAAATGTGGTTGCACCCAAGAGGAAGCAATATCTTCGACAGCTCAACACGCTGCGTACTAGACAATTCAGTAGCAAGCTCTATGCAAGGTATTCCACTCCCTTCCGAAAAGGAAATCATAGGCCAACACAACTATATTTTGTTTTTAAAATGTTGGAAACTTGCTTGATCTTGAGCACGAATCATAGAACCTTAACTGCAGAAAGTTATTTGACTTGAGGCTAAGCAAACACTCTCTGCTGAATTTGATTTACACTCAGAATTGTTTTTATCTCCTCAACTTATGCAGAAAGTGAATAGTTTAGTACAAAAATAGTGGAACAAACGCTTCTGTGTTTAATCCATTCAATTAAAATTATTTTCAATGACAAAAATTTATTCCATTGTTATAAACAATTGAGAGCTAGAGGAAATATGATTCATTTGGAATGTGTCCTCTCTACGAATTTTCTCCTAAATATTTCTTGAATTATAATTTAATACTTTTCAGAGTTCTTGAGAGAATGCATTTGGTCGTGGTTTCTCAGTTTGCAACGTATCCAATCAGCTCTATGAATTAGGAAAAGTCTCTTGTTCAAGGCTTTTTTATGTGTAAAAGTAAGTTGGTAGTTTTGGTGGGTTCCTGTTATGAACTTGGGTTGCAAAACAAGTTTTGGAGATTTCTGGGTTAAAAAGGAGAAAAAATAAATATATTGGAACCCCTTTGTTCACTAAATAAGTACACTTTAGGCCCCCCTAGAAAAAAATTTCTAGACCACGCCCCAAAAAAAAAGGTGCTGGGGGCAAGAGAAAGTGTCTTGGCGAAAATTGTACAATAAATTGGTCTAAAATTGGTTTGAATTAAATTGTCCTATGTTTTTGCATTGATTGGTTGGTGCACCAAACAAATTAAAAATGGACAATTATTGTGGTGAGAAGGGGGCAAAAATAGATGAGTTCATATTTTACTACTATAAACTTTATAGAGTCCACTTAAATAAAAGCTAATTATGTCAATTTTAGTGATTAATTGTTAATTGTAACAAATCATTATCCTGTATAATTTTATTTTAATTATTTTTAATAACCTAGTTTATATTAAACATCCCGATTTTTTTAATCAAATACTAATAAACGTGGCATGATTATCGAATTTAAGAAAGTTCTATCGATCAAGTTAGAAAAATCAAAATTTTCATTTATTTGTTAAGTTTTTTTTGTTTTATAAAATTGTTAAGAAAACAAATATATCTTCAAAATGGATAAGATTTTTATCCTAGAATTTTATTAAAATATTTTTACTCTAATTTATACTAATTATAATTAAAAAAATAATAGGTTTTATTAGATAAACATAGATGAAAACGAAAATGATAAATAATTATATATTTGGGTTAATATATAATTTTTTTAAAATTTTAAGGGGTTTTTAAATTTAAAAATAATTTGAAATGTTTTTGAAATTTTTAGAGATTTCTAAATTTGAAAAAGTTTATAGTTTTTTTTGTTAATTTTTAAAATTTAATATGTCCTTCAATATTTTTAAAAATTATAATTATACTAACAAATAACACAATAAGTTAAAGGATGTAAAAATTTATTTAAAATTATTGAAATTATAATATATTTTTAAAATATAAAGAAGAATATGATAATTTTTTAATAAAAATAGGATAATTATATATTTATCTTTGTAAGTTCAAAAAAATAATATTTATACCTTAAATATATTTCTATAATAATATTTGAATCAAATAATATATGTTTGGAATAAATTGTAATTTTTTTTTTCTAAATTTTAGGTGTTTTTGAAATTTTAAAAAGAAGTCTAAAGTGTTTGTTGAAAATTTAAGGGTGTTTTTAATTTATAAAAGTTTGATGCATTTTTTAAATTTTATAATTTTAGTGTACCCCTTAATAGTTTTAAATATGATAATTACACCCTACAAAATAAAATACGTTAAGGATGCAAATATTATATTATAAATTATTAAAGTTATAATATATTTTTAAAATATATAGATAAGTACGATATTTTTAAGTTAAGAATGGGATTTTTTATTTAGCCCCAATAATTTAAAAAGATAACATTTATAATCACTGTCTTTATTATAATATATAAATAAAATAATATAAATGACTTTTAATAAATAAACCAGAATGTGACTTTTTCTATCTTAATAAGTGAAATTTTATCATTTTATTAAACCTTAATCATTGGTCTCATCCTCATCCTCATCCCCGTCCTTGTCCCCTTGTTTGTCCCATCCTCCATTGGAAAACCTTTTCTCATATCTATCATGTCTCTAATACGGAGATAATAGAGAATCTTCATTCCCATTCTCACAAGGAAAATCTTTTCTTTTCACCTCTCACGTCTCGTCCTCAATATAGAGACTCTTTTCCCTCTCCATCATTGCATAAAAAATTCTCACCAATTTCTCATCACATCTTTATTAGAAAAGTAATAATATATTTATTAAGTGTTAAACGTATTTATAATAACTCAAAATTTATACAAATAAATTTTATATTTAAAGGTTTAAAAGATAAGTAAAGAAAAAAACCTAAGAAAAGAATGGATTGAACAGAGCAGAAAATAGATTAACGACATATCTATCTCTATTTCTATTCTGTTATTGACTATAAAAATTTTAATTATTATACTCTTATCTCTATCCAAAAATGGGATAATAATAATTTGAAAATCGCAATCTTTTACAGGAGGAGCTTATCACCACTCAATAATGCTTGATGTTTTATTACCAAACAAACTTATATTTTGATTGTTGTAATGAAATCATTTAATTTGTATTTTAGACTAATTCAAAGTTGTTTGAAAAATGGGATACGTTTGGTAATTAAAGGCATGTGATTTATTGGCTGCATACGGATCTACTTTCGTTGTCAATTTAATTTATATTTTTCCAATTCACATATGAAAATTACATCTTTGAATTAAAAAAACAAATATGAATGGATAATATATGGACTATGTCAAATATATTCAACTTAATCCACTTGAAATTAGATTACATCATAACATTTGAATCAAAATCAAGTGCTAATAATTAAAGTTATTTAATATTTGAGTAATTTTTTTTCTTTCAATTGATGAAGTAAAGGCGAACAAAGACCAAGTCAAGTACGAATTAAAGTAGGTCAAAGTTTTCCGTAAAAAAAGTCTTCTTTCATTTAAGATTTTGGACACTTTTAGGTAAAATTTTGTCACCGTGCCCTAAAGTGCAAGACGTCTAAAGACCCGAAGTAGACTTTGTACGTTGGCTAAATGCCTCTTGCCACCGAAGGTTTCCTTAAATCACAATTCCCACCATGACAGTTTAAAAAGCCAAGTACCTACATTTTTTTCTATGAAAAAACCAAAATATCATTTATAAATTTTAATAATATTGATATTAAAATAAATTTTAATATAAATAATATTAAAAACAAATTTAAAATAAAATAATAATAAAATTTTAATAATTTAATAAAAAATAAAATAAAATTTTAATAAAATAGCCACCATCGTTGATAGTATTATCGTTGGCGGTGGTCACCTTTAGTCTTATTAAATGGTTAAAAACGATAACTTGATTCTATTAACAGTCAGATCTAACCACTACGATGACTGGCTGTCTAAAATTGGCAGAGGTGGTCACACTATCGAAGAAGACCAAAAACAATTGGAATGTCTAGTACAAGTCATTTTTTACTATTTTAGATGGCGACAATGGTCAAATCTGACTGCCTCCACCATCGTGGCAGCTAGATCTGATCACCTAGCGAGGTTAAAGACAACCACTATAATCGACAATGTTCTGCTTTTTAAAATATTTATTAACTAATTAAATATTTATTATTATTTTATTTTAAATTTATATTTTAATATTTTTATTTAAAAATATAAAAATATCCTTCTAACTTTAGTTAATAGATGAGTATTTGAATTTTTAAACTTTTATAAACAAGACCTTATCATTTAAGGAAACCTTGGGTGGCAAAAACGTTTGGCCTTGCAATTTTGCTTGGAATTCTCGGGAAGCAAGTAAAATTCGTAAATGTTTATAGTTAGTGATCAATAAAAATATTGTAAAATAGTAACATCAACATGACTAAAACCCTTCTTAAATTTTTAATTATATTATTTTAATATTTCTAGTTTGTTCAATCAGATCGATCAATTTATAAACTAACCTATTCCCAAATATAAAAATATTATTTTTACTATTAAATATTTTAATACAACTTTCACTTCCGAATAAAAATATCTATTATTATAATAATAATAAATACTAATTTATTATAAAAATATCGATCATAATCATCGTGTTTTCCAACTCAAAACACGAAAATACACTAAAGGTCCAGCCCCAGTGAAGATCAAATGAACGAGAACCCATGTGATTTCAATTAATTCATCAACAAATTGAGTAGTTTCTTGAGGTGTTGTATTTTGAACAAAATATAAAATATAAAATGTCTCGATCGCTTAATAAATGGCACGTTAGTTGCAGCCACCAGCTCAGTCCAAGGATGAATGGAACCATTTAATTTCAGGGCACAATAAGTGAATAATAATATCATTTTGACTTTATCATAATTAATTAATCAAGGTGGGTCGGTCCAAGTGGCTGCCTTTATACTTAATTTTCACATGTTATTGGAACAGTCCTATGGTTTGAAGATAATTCATTGCATTTATTTGGTCCTATTTCAAATTTTGAAACTTGATTCACTAATTTTGCTGGAATTTTATTAGCTTAACAGGGAATTTTATGATCGTAAATTTTTATTCAACCGATTAAGTCAAAAGAAAATTGAAAAAAGAGAAATTATCGATTTGATTTATCTTATATCACAATCACATATTACGAAACCTTATTAATTTTTGATATTTTCAAAATTAATCCTTTCGTAATCTTTTTTCGAAAACAAAAGCTCAATATCTTCTCCGATTAGGTTGAATGTTATGTATTATAAATAAAGAAAGAATAAATTTCCATAAACCTATAGATTTAACCCAAACAATGTGAACATTTTCATATGTTATATTACATTAGATTCATATGTTATATAAAGTTGACCCTAATGAAATTCTAAATATATAAAATTGATAATTACAATTACAAAATATATATTTATAATCTTATTAGATAATTTATAATGTTAAAAATTATTTAAAAAATTTATTGCCTGGGAAAAATATATTTGATATTATTCTTAATAAAACAATTATGCAATATTTTTTATAATATAACAAATTATTAACTATGATTATAAAAGAATACTTATTCTCGCTTAAGATTTTTTTAAATGACAAAGTCTTATTCAAAAATTTTTAAAAAACTAAATACTTATCTGTTGACTAATTTTCTTCCAAATTTATTAATATTTGTGATGAAATGATCAAAATACCCTCCAATAAAAAATAAACAACATTAATATTAATATAAAATTTAATAAAAATAATATTAATAAAATTATACAAATTAATAAAAATTAAAAAGTTTTAAAAAAGAGGTCATTGCTGAAAACATAAACAAGTAGTTGACAATGACTATTTAGTTGGATCGATGGCTAGATCTGGCTTTTTCGATTACAAAAGAGGTTAGATCCGACTGTCAATCCAACTAGATAATTATTTTTGACCATCTGGTTAAGTTTTTTGTGGCTATCATCGTTAATGACATTGCCAATAGTGGTAGCCATTTTTTTATTTTTATAATTTGTTATTTATTTTTAAACATGTTTTATTATTATATTAATATTATTTTATATGTTAATTATTTTTATAAAATTAATTTTATTATTTTTATTTAAAAATATAAAAATACCCCTTTGACAAATTAATTTAAGGTTAACCATTAAATATAACCATTGACTTTTACTAACGAATGAATTTTTGAATTTTTGAAAGTTAATAGGTAAGATTTAATCATTTAGGAAAACCACAGATGAGAGTAAGTCCTTTGGCCTTATAAAAGCCATAACTATTTGTAAATTTGAACTTTCTTTATTTAGAAAATAAATTCTAATTTAAACCTTCGAATCTTATCTCAAAGTACTGAATGAGGTCATGTTTGTTTGGCATTATAAGATTTAGGTCATCTCCTTTGAACCAAACTGGTGATGTATTTAGCCATTTATATATATATTTTCCTATGATATTGGTATTTACCTTGTAAGTTAAGATGACTTCAGACGAGGCTTTGATTAAGATTTGAGTTACCACGAAAGAGAGATTCAAAGCCGGCTTGGTTGACCACCGCCATTTGTCCCTTAATCTCGTTCTCTACATTAACTGAACAACAAACCTAGACTTTCTCCAAGTCAAAATCTTCTCTCCATTTTCATATATATATATAATTATCCAACCCTAAGCTCTATCTCTCCATCTTTAGCTCTCCAATGGGTAATGCAATCTCTCCATGTTTCCAGCAAAACGCCATGAGAGCTTCAGTGAAGCTGATCTTCTGGGAAGGACACACAAGGATTCTCACTGGCAAACACATCGCTGGAGAGATCATGTTTGAGTCCCCAGACCAAATGGTTTGCCATGCAGATTCGTTCTTCATTGGTCACCCTATCCCTGCACTAGCCATCGACGATGACCTCATGCCTGGTCAAACTTACTTCGTTCTCCCCATCGATCGCTTTGCATGCGGTGTTCTTTCAGCTTCATCTCTCGCAGCCTTCAGTTCTTCTTCCTCTTCAACCTCCACCTCCAAACCGGTCGCCCCCGTGATCAACTTCGACCACCATTGTCGTCCTTTCGAATACATAAAGGCCGAAAATGGTAGGGTTTTGATGAAGGTGGCACCCGAGTTTATAACTAGGCTTATGCAGAGAGGGAATGAGCTTGATCATCATGGAGATGGATCCACTAGGCCCTTGCTCTGCAGCACACCGGAGTTGAAGAAGCAATACGATTTGCTGGTCGGTTCAAGGGATCAAGTTTGGTCGCCGAAGCTTGAGCCTATCTCTGAGCACAAAATTAGATTTTCGCCTTGCAGGTTCCTAGGGTTGGAGTGGAAACAGCAAGAGAAGGCTTGCTAATTTTTTGTTCTTGAAGATCATTTTTCTTAGTTGTTAATTAGTGAAATTAATTAAGAAATGAATACTGATTACTGGGTTTAGAATTTGTACAAATTAACGATAATATATGGAATGATAATCGTTGGATATTGCTATTGAGATGTATTTTTCCATAAATTGTGATTGTGTATTGTAATTACTAGAAATTAAAGTACTCTAATTATGATTAGTTCTTATGCTTAATTGTGATTGTGTGATATGTATAAGAAAAACAAGCATCCATCTGGGAGAATCAGCAGGATTAAATTATTGTTAGTGTTTTCGAGAACTAAAAAGTTTAAGTAAAAGTTCTTTCACATTACACAAATGGAGTTTAAGCCATATTAACCAAGACTGCCATTGAATCTCCTATTTTTCATATAATTAAAACTAAAAAATATGAGCAATAGAAAATGAAGTGTGATTCTTCTGTGTAGGCATTTAGAACTTTGGTCCATTCAAATAATCATTGTTAAAAAAGAATGATATATTATAAGGGTATTATAATTTAGAGTAATGCTACGCACCCACTCCTTAGAAGTGTAGCTTTCATCCACTTCTTATATGGTATTAGGAGGAACACACAAAATTTTGATTTATTTTTATAATTATTAATAAATAAATTTTATATGACACCTCTCTAGAGTGGTTATCATTATTGATAATATTCAATTTTGTTTATTGATGAATAAGGCCCATTAACCCAAGAAAAGTTGAAGTCAAGAGGCCCACTTAATACCAAAGTTACCCTTTTAGGCTTCCATTTTCTTTCTCTTTTTTTTTTGGAATTTATATTATCTTCTATTTTATTTTGTAAAAATTCATTAATATATGACATTTATAACATAAGATGGTAAATATTTATGTATTTAATTTTCCTTTTTACCCTTTCAATTCACCTAAAGTCAAAATCTTCTTACTTCCCAATTGCATCTTCTATGTTTTCAATTGTATGTGTATTTCTAAAACAACTCCACTCACCCTAAGAAACTCCACCATAAATAAGAATATTAATTGAGAATTTTATTTTATTTTTATAAGTGGGCCTCTTGCCTTCAACTTTCCTTGCTTTAATGGGCCTTATAACTAACTTTTACCACATTTCAATTTCAATCTTGTAAATGAAGAAGTCATTTACATTCAAAGTCACACATCATATGCTAAATAAATTGATTCAACAGCTTCCCCACAAGAAAGGCTAGCAATAAATAGTGATGAGACTTTAAGAAGGGGTTGGTGATGAGTTTTAATGGAGGTTTTAGAATTATAGTCAATTATTGAGAATTGAACTGAAAATAGTAAGCAATATCCTAAGTGTGTGGTAGGGGTCCTTCTGCTTCTTCTCCCCAATCACTGTCAACTTTTAAAGCTTGCCAACTATGTGAAATAAGTCATAATTCAAGGGACCATTCTATAAAAATGTAATACAAATTAAATAATTCTATCAATTATCATTGTCCAAAATTTGGAACCTACATACATAGGCCTAGATTCAGCCCAAATAGTAAGTCTAACTTGATACACTAACCCTCTCTACCTTAAATTATAGTTGACATTATTATGGCCCCATTTATAGAAATAGAGAAGTATTCAATCACTTTTTTTAATATATAATTCGAAATCTTCATTTATATCAATTGATCAAATTTAACTGATCGAATAAATATAATTACTTAAATCGGTAATCATAAATTAGATAAATCAAAGGTCATTGTAGCTTAAACCAAAACCATCATTTTAGATAATCTCTATCTTTACCCTTAAACCAAACTCTTAAGATTACTATTTTATTTTTTATTATTTTCATTTTATGTTTTCTACATATATCATGTGGGTGGATTCGAGTCAAAGGTGTCAAACACAAATTGAAGCTTTAATTTGACTTAATTTCGATTTATTTGTCCTTTTAGTAAATCTTGCATTTTATTAATAGTCTATTGATAATATTACGTATCAATTCGAATAAATTTAAATTAAATATATAAATTTAAACTAATTTTGTATTCGTATTGATTTGAATCTACTTTTTAGGTATTTTTCTTTTTTTTCTCGTTACTTGTGTATATGATATTATTAAAAAAATAATAATAAAATATCATTTATATTTTATAATGACATTACTTGGATTAAATAGTTGATTTTTAATGATAATTTAAAATATAAATGATAATTATATTTTATATATTATTTCCAATTAAAGTTAAAATTTCAAGATTATCTGTTAACTTATTTTACACGATTGGGTCACTGGCAGGAAACGTGGCAAATTCTTATTCGAATTTTGTTAAAAATTATAATATTAACTTTTTAATTTGGAAAAAAAAAAAAAAAAGGAGTATAGGAGGTTAGGGAGAATGTAATAATATTATTGCCAGATCTGGAACGACAGGCCGTCACATACAACTGTCACTGGAACCCTTCATATTGTGACACGTATAATATGTCCCTCTCTCTTGGCCTTTTGTACTGGGGAATTGCCTGTTCTTGTTCCTGTTCCTGCTAATCCTACTCCTACTCTTAGGCTTCTGCTTTTCCTCTTTTGAACCAAAACCCAATCAACCCCCATGCCTCCCTGAACCTCTACACTTTTTAAAAATTTCCCCCACGCGCTTCATTTCTCTTCATAAATTTGGAATGTAAAATATTTAAAGAGGTGAAGCGCGTGAGAGGAGAGAAAAAAAAGCGAGTAGAAATGTGGCGGGTTTGATTGAGACGGTGGGGAGTGGTGGACACAGCACAGGGCTCGAGGTGGAGGAAGAAGAAGAAGACGAAGAAGCTTTGGCCATCTTCATCTCCACTTCATTTACTCTCTGCCCGCCCCTCGGCATCCGCGTCCCACCTTTCCCTCCACTAGATCTGCGCTGTTTCACATTACAATTCTTCAAATTACACGATAAATAAAACACAGAGTGCGTTGGAGAGCGAGAGCGCCGCTTTCTTTTATGGGAAAAAAGATTGGGGTGTTGGGTTATTGGGTGGTTGTTTTTTAGTTTTTGTATTTTCACTTTCTCTCTCTGTCTCTGTCTCTGCCATTCTTTCCTTCCTCTTACTTTTCACTGTTTCTTCTCCTTCTCCTTCTTTCTTCTGCCTCGGTAAAGTCATTTTCATCTCATTATTACCCTCCCCTTCTTCCCTTTTTCTCTTCTTCCATTATGGGTTTAGGGCTTTTTACGGTCAGGGATAGTTCTGTTACTCTAAAATCTTTTTGAGGATTTCGGGCATTATCTTATACTTGAAGGGAATAAAATCGTGGATTGGGGTTTTCGGTCTTTGGTGGCCCATGTTTTTTTAGCCCAACATTGACAGTATTATTATATTAAGAGATTATTATCCTATAATAAAATATATTTTATTATATTATTAATAAATCCACGTCTATTCATTAACTAATAACTTTAATCAATTCTGGATTATTCTCTCCAATATATAATGAATTATAAAACTATTATTTAAATTCAAATTTAAATAATAGTTTATAAGATTGTAATCCACTTCTCTTAATTTTATAATTATATTGAATCTTAATCTTATAAATATAACGTATCATTGGGGAGAGAAAAAAGAAAGAAACATAAAAATTCACATTTATAGCTCTCATGGCTAAAAGACTTGATCCCACTTATGGTTTTTTTAAAATGATGAAATCATATTCATCGATTTTTAAAAAGTTAAATATTTATTTATTGATTAAAGTTAATATTTAAATTTAACAATCAACTATTAAATGATCAAAGGAGTTTTTTTTGTTTTTTAATTAAAATTTTTTTAAATAATAAGTAATAAAATTAATTAAAATATAAAATAATATTAATATAATAATAAATAAATAAATTTTAAAAATATGAAAATTTAATAAAATGAAAAAACTACTACTGTCGATGGTAAAAAACCTAATCAGATGGTCATACAATTAGCGGTTGGATCTGATCATCTATGTCAGCAAAGATGGTCGAAAACAACCAATTTTAAGCATACTGACTATTTTCAACTATCTTTGATAGTAAAGACAACTATATTCGATCGTCAACTATAATAAGTATCCATTTTTGGTTGTCTGGTTAGGTTTTTTTACTATTGCTAGTGACGGTGATTACTTTTTTCAATTTTTACTTTATTATTTAAAAAAAAAAATATTATATTAGTATTAAATAATACTATTTCATATTAAAATTTATTTTAATGTTAATTTTTTTTTATTAAAGGTCTTTTGGTCATTTCATAAAAATTCAATAAATTTGAAAGGAAATTGGTTGATAATGGGTGCTTGACTTTTTAAAGTTTATGGATAGAACTTTGTCATTTAGGAAAACATTTGATGGGATTAAGTCTTTTAGCCAGTTTTTAAATAACTAATATTTTGACACTTAATCATCATCATAAGATAGATGATGAGACTTATAAAAATTTGCAACTTTCTTCAACACCCTTTCTAAAATTAAGTCTTTCTTTTGGACACTAATCTTGTAATTTTCATTCATACTCTATTGAAACACTTTTTTAGAGTTATTAATAACATAATCATAGACCTAACATTTTAAGCAACAAGTCAAATCATATTTAAAAACCTTATTGTGTCCAACCTTCACTACATTTATACTCTCACAATATTAGATATCATAATTAATTAACAGATCACCATTATCATTACTGTAACCTATCTTATATAAGACTCTAAATTGCTTACACTTATTGGTGGTGAGTAATTTTGTCAAAAGTTTGACATTACAATAAAGGCTCCTTTTTAAACATGTAAGCATATCATTAATCTCAAAGGTACCACCCTCCATATGTCCTTTAGAAGGCAAATAGATACATTGATGTGTTAATCTTAAGTAAAACATCATTTTCAAAACCCTTTATGGAAAGATGCTAAAGACGACCTTAAACAATTGTATCCTTTTACATATGTTGACACAACCTCCAAATAGCTTATGCCATGAATAGGTTTGCACTTCTATAGTTTAACCCGTCAAGAGCAGGCAATATACGTTATAAAAATGCCAAGTAACAACATGCTTATAGTATTTTGGAGTAAAAGGCTCCTCAACCTCAAGTACTATTCTTTCTCCTTAAGCATCATTTCCTAGTGTGAGCTCACTCACATTGTGACTTCAACTAAAATACTCTATTATCTCTCAACTCTCTTTCTCGTGTGAGTAATAAAATGAAATTATTATTAGACTCCTCAACCAATACTTTCATTTATATAATTGTTTTATGAAATAACGTCATCCATGATTATGCATCTTCTATGCGTGATTATCTAAGTAGTTTCAACCATCTTTATCATATTTTTTAACCTCTGACAACATAATTTGTCAAATAACCATTTAAATTCATAGTCATGTACCTCTATGCAAGATCTTACATTATGACCAATTATAAATTCACCATTCCAACTCATGTTTGGGTGTGTAGTCTATCATGCATGGTCATACACCGAATCAAATATACAAATTGAATAATTGCATAAAGAAAAACACTAGAATATCCCTCCAGACATACTTATGGGCGTGACACACACGATGACCATTGTTCATCCTAGTTTTTTAATTTTATGATCCTCTATGCGACAATAAGTTCTGACCAAAAGGTTGCGAAAAAGACCTTATGGTTCCGCTCCATGAAAATCAACTTCTTCTCTACAACTACTACTAGTCTTTGTCTAGCTTAACAGTTCTTTACTCTCTTCTTGGAATGACAAAACACCTCCCCAGTAAGTAGATGAGGCATATTCAAAAGTTGCAAACGAAAACAAGTAATTGGTCAAAACATTTAAAGCATAGTCAATTAAACAACCGTAAGAATATAGTTATTCAGTCACCAAAGACATTGAGCTTCATAGATATAGACATGTCTTAAAATTTTTATATAAAGTCTCTTCTTAATGGCCACATTATAACTTAAGCAATGGACATTTTCCATTTAGTATTGTCGCTTCATTTGCAAAAACAAAAAGTAAAGGCGTTTTCATTTATGGTGATCATCTCATTTTCAAAATGCAAATCATGGACATTTCTATTAACGTTTTTATTATAATTATTTCCCATTTGCAAAAGCAAACTATGGACATATTTATGAATATATTCCATTAGCAACCTAATGTTTGCAAAAATTGTTAGAACAAAAATTGGACATGAAGTTATAAATATTATCATAACTAAAATTTTAAATATTGTAATTTTAAATATTGTAATTTAAAATTTAAGGTTCTGAATGTCAATTACAAAATTAGAAGTTTTACGAATATGAAATAATATCTTATACAAAATTTTAAAAATTAACCTAATATATTGATCTAAGATTAGATTGATAAAATTATACCAAATGAGTCTTTTACATTGCTCTTAAGTCTTGGAGGAGTAATGACACAAAACATCCCCCAAGGACAAATCTAAGGTTACTATTCTAAATAAGAAAATTGTGAAATATAAATTGAATAATATGGTGAAAGATAGAGTAAAAAATAAAATAGAAAATTATGGGATCTGTAAAAATAAATAAATAAATAAATAAAAACCAAAAAAGAGCTAGGGCAAAAAGACCTCGATAAAAAAGATGAGATGGAGAGAAAGAAATTGGTGGCCTTGGTCGGTGATGAACCACACTGTACCCACGTGACTCTTTAAATAATAATAATAATAATAAATCCTACTTTTTCACCGCCTTTCACACGCCTTTGAGTTTCTTAAACTCCCAGAAAACCCCGTTTGAGAATTTAAATAAAATAATTAGCACTTCAATCAGCTTAACAAAAAGGGTTCATCATTAGTTTCCAAAACCTATTGGGTGTAACCAAAATTCTCCAATAAAATCAAGAGAGAGAGTATAAAAATATTATTAACACGAAAAATAAAATAAATAAAAACACGCTACTTGATAGCTGATAATAATAATAATAATAAAGGTCGGGGGACAAGCCAACCTAAACTTACGGAGGTGGCGTGCTGTTTCATTCTGGCCGTACAATTTTTGTGGGGTCCTTTCATTTCCGTGAGAGTATCACCACCGTCCAATTGTTTTCTATCTTTTCACTTTTTTCTGCCTATTTTATTATTTTTTTATTCTTGCCATTGACGATGGATGTCTCTTGTTGCTTCATGTCCATGCAAATTTTGAATTAACATAATATAATACTTGCAAAGTTGCAAGTTTTTCTTTTCTTTACCAGGGAACTTTTATCCATGCCAATGGAGTAAATATAGATAAAATAAATTAGAAAAAAAATTCATCATAACTTAAATTTTAACCCTTTGAATCCATTTTTACGATCGTAAAGTTGTAATTTTGTTTAAAATTATAATCAAATCTTGGTATAAAACTGTTATTATTGAGCCTAAATTGAGGGAGGGAGGGAGGGATCGTCTCAATCATTTTTCCATTTATTTGGCAACCTGTAGCATTATCTGTAACAGGCTTATTGCTTCAACCTAAAGAAACTCTGCATTCATCAATTTACAGGCTTTGTATTTTCCTCTTTGGATGTGACATACCCAGATTGCCACGTTCACCTAATTTATATTCTCCCTTGAATAATTGTCTCCATATTTATTTGTTTGTGTTCTACAAATACCAAAAGGTGGCAACTTCATAAACACAAAACGATGAAAGTATTGATAGCATTATTTATGGTATAAAAAAATTGAACTAAGCCTAAAATCATTAACTTATGTATATATTTTTGATAATTTATGATTTTTTATGTGATTAGAGATTTTTAACAGATTGAATAATTAAATATTAAGACAATATAATTAAAAAGGTAAAATAAAACTTGTCCTTGACAGGGACAAGAGACCAACTTTAATCCTAACAAAATGAATGAAAGGTAATAATTAATTAATCGAATTATTCTAGTAAGAAAATTCAATAATTAATTATGAGAATCTATTGAGTGGGAGAGGACTGCCTCATTCTTTATCTATAATATATTGTCTCATACTTGACATATGGTATACTGCTATCTTATGTGATACATTTCATAACAATATAATTAGGTTTTATATAATATAATATGATATGTTACCAATCGATGAATAGTAGAATTATTTATTACAATCCAAGTATAAGCAACGTTTCGAAGCAGTTGTAGCAAGGAATGTTGTAGAAAAGAGCATTCACAGGACTACTGGGATTCATCTCATGCATAGGATCCATTGCATGCAAGAATTTTCTGCGATCTGAATAATAACAATAATAATAAGAATTGAAACAGCAGCATTCACGTCGATCGAAGAACACAGGCCAAATTTAGAAACAATTAAAACCCTTCTCCACTGTGGATTCTGGAATTCCAATCTCTGCACCGCACAGGCCTGGCAGGATTTAATAGAATGTGTGTGATGTCACAAATCTCAACACAAAATATATAAATATAAAACTAAAATCATTATATAATTTTCTTTCCTGATTCAGGAAGGAATATAAATGAGGCACTGTTTCATGGTCAAGCTTCACAGTTTGATTTGATTTGATGTATGTGACTCAGTGAGAGAGATGAGTCTAGCTGGCTAGGGCTACCATATATCTGCCTTTGTTTGGTCACCATCCTAACCTAACCTCAGCATAAGCTGTGTTTATTTTATTTTACTTAATCTGTTATTAATCTCTAGAATTCTAAGGCCTCTAAATCTTTTTTTTAATTTTTGTATGTAAGATGATTAGACAGGTTTATTAAGAACCAAATCCCTATAGTTAAACCTGCGTTACATGTTATGATTATTTGACAAAGAGAAACAAGTGACAACTTAGTCATGTTGCACGTGTTTAAGGATTATAATCCTCTGCTTAATTAACATAATTAATCTCATCGAGCCCACATAAGAATAAAATTTTGCTTTTTAATATAAATATTTAATTCTATAAATACTTTTTCAATTGATTCCCGGGAGTTGATATGATAAGACAAGCATTCATTTAAAAATATAATAATTCATGCAAAGAATTCGTTTCATCATGTATATATATTTACATATTATATTTATTAAATTTTGGTACTAATTTATTTATTTAAATTAAAATATCTTAATGTGATTAAATAATTTAAAGTTAAAATTAATATTTAAAATCATTAAATCATATTAATATAAATATAGTATTTTGCATGAATAATTTAACAAAAAATTATAAATAATAGTATTATTCTTGATAAATTTGCGGCTTAACTTTGAAAATGAATTTGAATAGTAAAAAGAAAAAGAAAAGTGGAGTAGGGTTGAAATATATAATGAGATTAATTGATTAATTAAAAAGGCTACAAGAGTTTAAAGTTTTAGGGTTTCAATGATGGTCAAGGGACCGAGTATTATTCATTTGATTTCCGGTGAAATGATAAGCTTTTATCTTTAAAATTAAAAACGGTAAATTACCATTTTTTATTAGGTTTAGTAACAAATTTTGTTAATTTTAAGGCAAAATATTAAAAAAAAAAACCCCTTTTAATATTGAAATGACTAAACTAACCTTTTATAAAGTTAAGGGCAAATGAATGTTAAATAAAAACATTATAATTGTTTCTTCTTAACTAGATATCATTGACAACACCATTACTCTGAAAATTGAAACTATTGACAGCACCACACCACTACTATCTTGACAACACCATCCCAACCCATTGTCATTCTCAACAATGCCACTACCACATCTTATTGCCATCGACAATACTACCATAACTCTTTTGTTATTGTTGATACCCTCGTTGAACATTTAATCAAGTAAACAAATCCAATTAAGCTCTTAATCAAATAAAAAACCATTCTTAAGGTTTAATTAAAATAAAAACCTCAATTATGAATGAAGACTTTTTAAAAGAGAGAATTTTTTGTCATTTTTATGCATAGATTCTTTTAAGACAAGAGGTGATTTGATTTGACATTTTGAGAATAGAGAGTTTCTCCGATAAAGTGGGTGTAAAACTAGAGTAATTTGAGATACAATTGAACAAGAAAAGTGCAAAGGATTCATCATGTTGGTGACATGGTGTATTGAAGAGCTAAAATGAAGTAAAATTGGGAATGAGTTGATGAAAGAAAGAGGCAATGACACTATGACAAAACTAAATTTTAGTGATGTTTACCCAAATTCCACTAAAAGTGTTATTAATGTTTTTTACTAGCATTAATTAAAATGGCCATTGTAAAAGTTTTTTTACTGACAATTTTTTTAAAACGTCGGTGTTAGTTTAAAAAATACTGCTAAATATATTTAAAAATGTCGTTAAAAATCTATTTTTAACATGTGAGCATTTTTCCTTCACCCACCTAAACATTTCCTTTGCCCACATTATGCTTCCTACAATCACATTCGACCCATTTCTTTCGCTGACTGACATTCATCTCACTAGCACAAAACTGTCATCTTATCACTATCTGACTATCATCTTTAATTTTGCTACTAACCACCTAGTTGTTGTCTGCTATAAACTCTTTAAAGTAAGGTTAATATCTGGTTTTTAACTTGATTAAGATTTGAAACTTTGAGTTTCAGTTTAGTGAAGAATTGGGATTTTTAGAGTTAGTTTATTTCAAGACTTTGGATTTTTCGTTGACTATTTCTAGTATTAAGATTGATTTTGTTTGAGGAATTTGTTTGACTATTTCTGATATTAGAAAAATTTCACTTGTGCAAGAATTTGTTTGAGGAATTAATTTTTTTTTGCCTATCTAAATTTTTGTTTGACCATTTTGACAAAAATAAAAATTGCTTACTTGATAAACTAATTGCTAAAAATTCTTCAAAATGTATAGCAAATTAAAAAATGTTTTTTTCACTTATAGTTTGTCCCTACCTTCTATATACACATGCCAAACCAGCCAATTAGCAAGCCATCTAAAACTTCCTTGGCTTTGAAATTTTCTTCTAGCCTTTCTGAAAAATCTAAAACTCTATCTCTTTCTCTTTGAGTCATAAATAGAACACATGACATCGAAGGAGGCCATGGAACATGATGGCTCATCCTTGACTGTCTCGTTTATTGTTGATGAAGAGAAGCAACATTGTAAGATATCCCAGAAGGGTATTACTGTTCACTGCTTAATAAAATAATAATAAATTAATAAAAAAAATATGGTCAATAATACCCGACCGAAATGCTTAACTGAACTAAAATATCGCAGCGGAAATACCTGTGGTACATTGTATACATACATATATACATGCCCAAATAAAACTTGCATATATTAAAATATTCGCGGAAAACATATACATGTGCATACAACAAACTGAAGTAAACTGGATCCCAAATAGCAGCAGACTCCTCCTCCCAGCTCCCAACAACCTACCTGCAAGAGAAAGAAAAGTAGGGAGTGAGTGATAAAATCACTCAGTAAGCACTTCATATCCTCAGACCCTAAACCAACCCTTCTCGAAGGATTGCCACCTCAACACAACTGAACAGGCTCAACTGAAAACCACTATGACGGTCTCATCTTCACGGATCGGATACTACCTCATACCGGATCGTAAAATACGTATATGAGTATACGTAAACAACCTAGAGTGAAGAGTAATCCGAGAGGATCAAACTCGACTCTCGAAACTCTGACTGAAAGCGTAAACTGAACTGTTCTGATCTGATCTATACTGTTACTGATAATATTACTGTTTTCTGAAAGTCACGTGTCATTACGATACTTAACATGTTCTGATATTCTGCTGTTCGTGTCTTTTACACATAATTCATATTCTGTTCATTTACAGTTTCTTACTGTCTTATCATTCTCTGAATGATATACACTGTGTCATATAATCATGACATGATATGATAACATGCTGAAATCATAACTAGGCCTGGGCCTGTTTACTGAAAATAGTTTTCTGAAAACTATTCATGAAAACTACTGTTGGATCCTGAGATCCCATATCTGAAAATCATAAAGCTTTATCTGAAAGCTGTACTGAAAACTGAGTACCCTGGGGTACATGCTATGCTGAAAACTGTGCAGCGCAGACTGATGAAATACAGGGATTCAGCACTTTGACCATGTGAGTTTCCTCTGCAAACACGTGCCACAAACTGTGTGGCCCACGTGATGCCATCAGGCCTGGGCCTGGAAACTGAACTGATCTGAGCGCCTCGCGCTATAACTGCATCTGATCCTCGGATCAGGAAATCTAAACTGCTAGCTGAGCAACCCGGCACATGCCAATACATAGGGCTAGTAATGAGTATATAACTCCTGGTGACACGGGTGCTGAAACTCACAAGTGCCCCCTCGTATTCACCTCTGAAAACTGTGTTTTTCAACTGAAAACATGAGTTCGGATCCTCGGATCCGTATCTGAAAACACTGTATGGCATGCCATGCTATGCATATGCATATGATGCATCATGTATTCTTATTTGAGCTCAATTTACTGTTTTCTATCACTCGAATACAGTTTACTGTGCATATTTTTCATTTAAAACTTATTTTTCTCTTTTCTGCTTGATGTACGGGCGTACGTATCATGTGTACGGGCGTACATGCATGTGCACGGGACCGTGAGCAAGTCGTGCATGTGGTCGTGCGCGATTCTGTGATTTCTGAAAAAATTCTCATTTTGCCTTGATGTACGGGCGTACATGAGCCATGTACGACCGTACATGCTGAAGAAAAGGCATGATGTACGGGCGTACACTGCGGGTGTACGGGCGTACATCCTGCTCTGCACCTTCATGACCGTCGGAAATCAACTCGATTCCGACCAAATCTCATGCCAAACTCAAACAAAACATTTCCCACATGCAAAACACTTCATATAAGCATATTTGCCCTTTCCATAACTTCAAATCATAAGCACATCATCCAACCCATGACATAAACATATATAAACATATATTCTCACACATAAGCATAAACATATGCATCAATCATCATCATATTCATCTCAAATCATCATCAGCACACAAAGAGAACATTACAAGCATGTTGGAATCAACTCACATGCATCAAGCATGAATCAAACATAACAAAAACTCAAGGGAAAGAGGTAAGAAGCGCCTACCTTTTGACATGCTTTCTCTCTCAAGAAGATCTCTAGCTTAAGCTTGATTGGAAGGTCCTGGAAGCTGCTCTTCCCTCCTAGGGTTGATGTTCTCTGAAATTGAAAGGAAAACTTTGGGTGAAAATGGGTTTGGAAGCGGATAAGTGCGACTTAAAACCAAGGCGGCTGAAACTTATCTCATGTACGGGCGTACATGGCAGGAAAAATTTACAAAAATGTCATTTTCTCGCGCTCGCATGCAAATCCTCCCAAACGGATCCATGCACAAGCCACAAAACTCTCTAAAAACCACTATTTCACCCCAAAACATACACACAACCCTAGAATTCACAAAAATCTCAAACTGACCCCGAATCTGGGATGTTACAAACATGGGGTTGAGCGCAAGTTTGAGGAGATAATACATATCTAAATTTAGTCTTAATTAAACTCTACAAGCCATTATATGCAACATGTGATGTTATTTAAGAGAGGTTGTCAATCTTGACTTGAACTTCTTTTTAAATACCATATTGCATATAAATTTCAGTATTTCAAATCGATAATGGTAGAAGAAAACAAAAGACAACAATAGAAAATGGCAAACAAACAATGTATCTGATGCTAACAATTTTAAAAGCTATGGGTAACTTAAATGAAGGGATAGAGAGCTTGCTAATTTTACTTATATAATGCAATATAATTCTTGAACACACACACACACACACACACATATATATATGTATGCAAAATTATAGAAGACCCCCTTTGAGATCAAACTATTCCATTGAATTAGGTATGATTGTATGTGTGATAGCATCTACTATACCAGGAATATCAATGAACCCAATTATTACAATTGCTTAGGATACTCTTTTTTAGTTTTTAGTTAGCTTCTAGAATCTATTTCTTAGTTCAAGATCCCTTATACTAACTGGAATCAAAGAATTAGTAGATCTGCTTCGCCCGAAATGGGAATAGGCTATTCGTTAAGTATTAGCGTGAGATGAGTCATAGTTGACTGTGAGTCATCTCACGCCGGTCTGCATTTCAACCAACCAACTAACTTGCCTCTCTGGGGATGAGAACCTATGATTTGATATGCTAGCTTGAACGCCTGGATCATGCCGAGAAGATGAAAAAAAGATTGTCGGAACCGATCGGAGGAGTATTTCAGAGTCTAGCCCTGCCTATATATATACAGAGAGAGAGAGAGAGAGAGAGAGAAAGAAAAGATAATAATATGAATAAAATTAAAATATATATTCATAAATTTCACAATATGTAGATGATAGATGGATTGGGCCATTAATGAAATTAATATCTTTTCCTGTGGTAAATTAATATATATTTAAAAATTTGGCCATTGATGAAATCGAGCTAACATGATCATTTAGTGGGGCATGGTTTTATGTTAGCGTATACTACTTGATTTTGTCATGCTTATTCAATGATTATACATAAGTTTGTCTCGGATGTTCAAGTACAACAAGAAATGCTTAGCGATAATGATATGACAAAAATATTACATAATATTTTTGGGATATTATGACAAAATGTAGATGTATATATGAATAAAATGGATGCAATGGAGCCAAATGTTGATGGTACCATACCACAAGAAATTACAAATTGTTTTCTATGACAAGGAGAAGATTTTAGGAAATCAATAAAAGATACCAAAGAAAAATTATACTCAGGGTATGATAATTATAATAAATTTTTCTTTATATTGCATCTCTATAATTTAAAATATTGTTATGGTTGGTCTAATGAATTGATTAATACCTTAATTAAGCTTTTAAATGATGTTTTTCCAAAGAGTGAGACATTATCAAAATCTTTCTATGAAACAAAAAAGATTATTGTTGCAATAAAACTTACGTATGATAAAATTGATGTTTGTCCTAATGATTGTTTGTCATTTTGGAAACAAGAAGCTTTTGATGACGTATGCTTAGTTTTTACGACTTCTCATTGGAGAACTTTTGAGAATGATTCTTATAATGGTACAATGAGTTTGAATATTATCAAGAAAAAGAAAATTCTGTGAAAAGTGTTATAATTTTTTTTTTAAAACCTAGACTTTAAAGATTATTCATATCATATGAAACTCTAGATTTGATGACATAATATGACAAACACTATACTAAGGATAGTATTATAAGACATTCGACTGAGTTAGAAGTATAAAAAAATTTTGACTTGAGATATCTTGAATTTGCTTGAGAACCTCCTAACGTTAGGTTGGGTTTAACAAGTAATAACTTTAAACTATTTGGGGCAATGCAAAGTACTTATAACACATGGTTAGTTATTTTAATTTCTTACAACTAACCACCATGGATGTGCATGAAACAACACTTCTTCATGCTTTTAATATTAATTCCAGGTCTATTTGAGCCGAAAATGATATTAATGTTTACATGCAACCTTTAATAGAAGAATTGAAAGAATTATGAGAGGTAATGGTGGATAATTTTAATGCTTCATCTAAAGAAAATTTTCAATTACATGTAGCAACTATAGGAATCGTAAATGATTTTCCAGGTTATGGTAATTTATCTAGTTGGAACAATTACAATCATTTTGCATGTCTTTGTTGTAATATAGAGACAAGTTCTAGGCAACTGAGGAATGATAAGAAGTTTTATTTTATGAGGCATCAACATTTTTTGAAAATCAATCATAAGTTTTGATTTGATGCAAAATCATTTAATGAGACAATTGAATCGAGATCTAGTCTTATTCTACCCTTTGAGTTAGAAATATTAAATCAATTAAAAGATATCAAGTTCACCTATGGGAGGATACACAAAAAAGTTACAAGGGTTAAACCAAAAATATGAAAAAAAAAAAATTTTCTTCTAATTACCTTATTAGTGGTATCACTTAATAAAACATAATCTTGATATGATGCATATATAGAAGAATATTTATAACAATGTGGTAAATGCAATTCTAAATACTCATGGGAAGTTGAAGGATAACATTAATACTCGTCATGACTTGTAAGAGATGAATATAAGATAGATATTGTGGCCTTAATAGTAAGATTCAAAAAGAACCTATTTGCCTCCTATATGTTATACCATAGTGCCACTTAAGAAGAAAATTTTATGTAGTGCTGGAGAATTTGAAATTCTTAGATGGCTATGCATAAAACATCTTATAATATGTTCATAAACAATGTAAATTATCTAGTCTAAAAACTCTTTATTGTCATGTTTTAATGGAATGACTTCTTCCTTTTGCATTACGAGGTATATTGCTTGTTAAAATTAGTTCAATTTTTACTGAACTATTTAACTTTTGTAACATCCCAGGTTTGGGATCAGATTGTGATTTCTGAGAATTCTAGGGTTGTGAGTAAGTGTTAGGGTGAAATAGAGTTTTTTGTAGAGTTTGATGGTTTGTGCATGGATCCGTTTGGGAGGATTTGCATGCGAGCGCGGGAAAATGACATTTTTGTAATTTTTTCGGGATGCACGACCGTGCGTGATAGATGCACGCCAGTGCATGCGTATTTTTCCAGCTGTCTTAGGTTTAAGTTAATCTTATCCGTTTCCAAACCCATTTTTCACCCAAAGTTTCCTTTGATTTTCAGAGAATCCTAACCCTAGAAGTGGAGAGCAGCTTCCTGGACCTTCCAATCCATCTTGATCTTGTGTTCTTCTTGTGCTTTGCTCGTGAGAGAAGCATGTCTAGAGGTAAGTGCTTCCTTCCTCTTTCCCTTGTGTTTTGATTTGTTTGATTTATGCTTTGATGCATGAAAATTTGTTTCCAGCATGCTTGTGATGTTCTCCTTGTGTGCTGATGATGATTTGAGATGATTATGATGATGATTGATGCCTATATGCATATGATGTGTGAGAATATATGTTTATACATGCTTTGAGGTTGGGTTGGATGTTATGCTTGAGATTTGAGGTTGCTGGAAGTGTTATTATGCTTATATGAAGTGTTGTGCATGTGAAATATGCTTATTTTACATTTGAATTGAGTTTTGGCTGGGAATCGAGTTGATTTCAAGGGGTTACGCAAGTGCAGAGCAGGACGCACGACCGTGCACCCGAGGCGCACGCCCGTGCATACTGCCTTTTCTGCATGGTCATGACCGTGTTCACGTAGCCGTGCGTGCCCTAATTTGAGGGGTCACGACCGTGCATAGTTTATGCACACCCGTGCACCAAGAGAAAATGAGAAATATGCTTGAAATTCCAGAACCTTGCACGACCATATGCACGACTTCGGTCACGGTCCCGTGCTAGCTTATGCACGCCCGTGCACACGACACGCACGCCCGTGCGTTAGGCAGAAATGAGAGAAATAAGCTTAAAATGAGAAATGTACACAGTAAACCCTATCCAATGGATAGAAAACAGTAACATGAGCTCAAATAAGAATACATGATACATCATACATTCAGCATAGCATGACATGTCATACAGTGTTTTCAGAAATGGATCCAAGGATCCGAATTCATATTTTCAGAGGTAAAACATAGATTCCAAGGGTGAATACGAGGGGGCACTTGTGAGTTTCAACACCCGTGACACCAAGAGCTATATGCTCATTACTAGCCCTATGTATTGGCATGTGTTGGGTTACTCAGCTAGCAGTTTAGGTTTCCTGGTCCCAGGATCAAATACAGTATAGCGCGAGGCGCTCAGTTCAAATCAGTTTCAGGCCCAGGCCTGATGGCATCACGTGGGCCATACAGTTTGTGGCACGTGTTTGCAGAGGAAACTCACATGGCCAAGGTGTCGAATCTCTGTATTCATCAGTCTGTGCAGTATAGTTTTCAACATAGCATGTACCCCAGAGTACACAGTTTTCAGTACAGTTTTCAGATAAAGCTTTATATGATTTTCAAATATGGGATCCCAGGATCCAACAGTAGTTTTCATGAACAGTTTTCAGAAAACTATTTTTAGTATATGACCCAGGCCTAGTTATGATTTCAGTATGTTATCATATCATGTCATTGTTATATGACACAGTTGCATATCATTCAGAGAATGATAAGACAGTAAGAAACTGTAAATGAACATAATATGAAACGTGTAAAAGACACGAACAGCAGAACATCAGAACATGAAATGGTTCGTGAACTTTAGAAAACAGTAACAGAACAGTAATGTTTATCAGTCAGAGTTTGTGAGTCAAGTTTGACCTCTCGGATTACTCTTCACTCTAGGTTGTTTACGTATACTCATATACGTATTTTACGATTCGGTATGAAGTAGTATCCGATCTGTAGAAGATGAGAATGCCAGAGTATGATGTCAGTTGAGCCTGTTCTATTTGAGTTGAGGTGGCAATCCTTCGAGAAGGGTTGAGTTTAGGGTCAGAGGATATGAAGTGCTTACTGGGTGATTTTATCACTCACTCCCTACTTTCCTTTCTCTTGCAGGTGAGTTGTTGGGAGCTGGGAGGAGGAGATGGCTACTATCTGGGATCCAGTTTACTTCAGTTTTTCTTTGCATGTGACTGCACACGTATATGTTTTTCTGCGAATATTTTAATATATGGAAGTTTTAATTGGGCATGTATATATGTATGTATACATTTTCACTACAGATTCTTCCGCTGTGATATGTCAGTTCAGTTAAGCATTTCGGTTGGGTATTATTGACCTTATTTTCTTTATTTATTTATTATTATATTATTTAAAACAGTGAACAGTAATATCCAACTGGGGTGTCTTACAACTTTTTTTGGGCTTTATATGCTAAGTCCATTTGGATTCATAATCTTGAGCACCTTACGGTGAAGATTGTGTTAACACTTTACAAGATAAAAAGATATTATCATTAGCATTGTTTACAATAATGGTGTATTTAGTTGTTCATTTGGCAATAGAAGCTTGACTCATTGGTTAAGTGCATTACCGATAGATGTATCCAATTGAAAGTTAATGAACACAAATTAATAAGCTTTTTATTCTATTGATGCAAATAATTTAACAAGTTGTCATTTTTCAGGTTACTATGCACTTTTAATCAAAAGTCCATAATAAAGTGCAACCAGAGGGTTTGATAACTGAAGCATACCTTACTATAGACTATTTAAGATTCTGCTATTGATACTTAGATGATGACAAATCAAGTTAGAGTAAAAAAAGATACTGGTAATGAAACATAGTCAAAGCTAGTCCTATTCCCAGAAATTGGACAACCATGTGACAATGTCTAAGGTTTCATAATGGATGAAAAAATATGGGTACAAACATAACATTATGTCTCTTTTAATTGTGATTCAAATATAGTTCAGAATTATAGAGAGTAAATATCGAACGACAAACATATTCATATAAATAATAATGCTTATGAAATTTGATTTATATGTTTATAAATTATAGAGAATATAAAGGAGTTATCAAAAGACTTCATCGTTGATGTCGTCTAAGTCAATATGAGGTTGATCACTTACATAATGAATCTTTTTATGAATGGTTTAAGAAAAGGGTAAAAATAGCATTAAACATTAGTGACATATATGAAAAACCCAAATAACCAAAATGGTAAATAATCTAGAGGAGGGTGAATAGATTTTATAAAAAAAAAAAATTTGACAACTTAAAATTTTTTTTCAACCAAACAAATCAATCAATTTAAATATTTAAATCAACCAAGAAATCAAACAAATAATGTAATGCAATTAGCATAAAGTAAAGAGAGAGTAACAGAGAGAAATTGCTTAGCCAATTTAAGTGATTTAGAGCTTTCCCACGCCTCTTCCATCTACTACTCCAAGCAATTTCATTTGAAGATTTGTCTCTACTATCTTTAACCTTGAAGATACAGTAGTTTTTTTGTCTAAGATATTTTGCCCTTATACACTAGCTTTAATAACAAGAAATTCACAGCATTACGCCTAAAGGTATGTAGAAATTTATAGAAAAACGAAATGCATCTTGATAGGCTTCCACAGAAATTCAACTTACAAGATTTCTCTCAAAGTGTATAATCTTAAGTTCTAAATAGAAAGTGGAGAAGAGATTAGAGAATGAAGAATATGAGTATTTGGCAAATTCTTTAACCGTTGCGATCTTAAATCAAGTAGTTTTTATAGAGTTGGAGAGGAAGTATTTATTGCAGTTGATTTGAGAGTTGTTAAAAACATTTTAAAAAGTCATACAGTCATGTGCCCATACTATACAGTATTGGTCTCGATAAGGCATGGTCTTTAATGATCAAATTTCTCCTATCATGTGCATCTTGTATAGGCTTATGCTCCACATATATGGTTATGTGCCTTTATATCTACAAATCTAGAAGCCCACAAGATCTTATGCATAATACTCGTATGATCAAGATTTTCATACCAGTACAGGTGTGTGTTGTTGCCATAGGGCATGTGTATAGATGTTAACTTAAAGCTTTTACACGACCAGATATGCACGAGAGATCCTGGTAGTGTATCCTCATATTTAGACAAACGATCGTGTGTTTAAAAAGTACACGATCATGTGTCATAATTTTTTCATGCACATATGTTTTATAGGATACATATAGTCGTGCAACTTGGTCATGCTCAATTGTGCACCAAGCGAATCCTGTAAAAATAAACCCTTTGATTATACTTTGTTATGATAAATTCATACATGAATCAGTTAAATATTTTAACCTAAATTTTGTATCAATTCAAAACACACAGAGGTCTAATAATATATAAATATTCACGTATATATTCTAAGACCTTGATGTTGTGTTATTTATGTTATATTTAGGTTAAGGATTTGGACATTGGTGGTGATGGGCAAAACAATATTGAAATTAAAGTCTTTGCTCGTGGTCTAAACTATATAGCAAGAAAATTTAAAATTTTTGATCCGTATAATGAATATAGATTTCAGACAAAAAAATATAAAAGAGACATGAATATTCAAAATTATGGAGTTACAACGGTTGCAAAAACTCAAAGCTATGCGAAAACTAGTGATTCAAGATCCGTGCGAATACTAGTGATTCAAGATCTGTGTTAAGAGATGTGGCTTATTATGGTGCATTGACTAATATTATTAAGCTCAATTCTTATGATACATTTAAGATTGTGTTATTTAAATATGACTAGAATGATGTGACTCATGGTAAAGGAAAAAAATGGTGTACAAGGATTCACACTAATAAAATTTTCTTACTTAATTAATATTGGCGATCACATACTTGATGAATCTTTTGTTTTTGCATCTTAATTTCAACAAGTTATGTTTGTCCAAAATCGAAGAGATCATGAGTCATTTGTTTCTTTGCCAATAAAGCCTAGAGGTAGTTTTGGTTTTGGAGATGATTTTTTGGATGAGAATATTGACATGAATAAGATTGATGAAATTTTTATTATTCACCATTAAGAAAATCAAATAGAGACAAAAAAAATCATGATTTTCTTTTGGTTAAGAATGGTGTAGACAATATTTTTATTGATATGTTTAACGACTACGATGTACAAGATGATGATGTCAATGGTGCTAATAAAAGTGAAACTCATATTTGATATTGACAATATATTAGAATTGCTATTGATTTTTTTTTTGGTTGGCAAAATTTATGTTATTTGTCTACGTTAATGTTTACTCTACCATGTCAGTATGTATGTATGTGTATGTGTGTGTGTGTGTGTGTGTGTGTGTGTGTGTGTGTGTGTGTATGTATTTGCATATGAATTTATGAATAACATAAAATTTTTCCTGGAGATTACTAATTAAAAATGTCAAGAGAAATTTGCAAACAATGTTTGTTGGTTAATCCTCTCAAGGAGTTGATGAATTTAATCCAATCCAAGAGAGCACAACAGACATGCTTGGTATGATATCATGTTAGATTGACATTTATGAAGTTTGATTATCAATTAATATTATCATCCTTTATCTTTAATTTTCTTTTTATAGGTCCTTAACAAGAAAAAAAAGAACGAGGACTAACTTTACTCACGAATGTCTAGGATATGCAAGAGAGATAAGATAATAGTTTAATTTAATCATATGAACCTAAGGAGTTGGACTTGAAGTACGTGTACTGACAAGTTTTCTTTAAACTTTAGCACAAAATACAAAATTACTTCCTCTTAATATTTTTGATTGGAAAAGAATTCCATAATTAGAGAAAGAAAAGATGCTTGCAATTATTAAGATAGAAATGAATTTATTAAATATGTAGTAATCATATTATTTATCTTAGTGCATAAATATAAATCTAAGGGCAATTTTTTTTTGTAAGCAAAGTTTTCATATCCTCATGAAGTTGACAAACCGATGTCATAATCTATGGAAAAAATGAAAAGATTTTAAATATGAGTTGAAAGCACAATACTCTGATAAGTACACAAATATTGATGACTTTATTAACATTAGATCAAATCGAATTTTTAGAGATCAATAGATGACACTTATTACACATTAGCATTTAAAACAAAAGAAGGTATGATAAGTACCCAAATATTAATGAGTGACTTGTCATCCATTCCCTTTAGTTTCTACAGTGATCTATAGCGGGGACTCCTAGAGTTGAAACAAGACATGTGTTCAAATGTTGACTTAAAGCTTTTGCACGACTATATATGTATGAGAGACCCTAGCAGTGTGTCCTCATGTTTAGACACACGTTCATATGTTTGAAAAGTACATGATCATGCTTCCTTGTTTCTTCATGCATATATGTTTTATGGAACACATACAATCGTGCGACTTGGTCACACATGATTATGCACTAGGCAAATCCTGTAAAAACAAACTTTTTGGTTCTACTTTGTCATGAGCAATTCAAGTATGGATCAGTTAGATATTTTAATCTAAGTTTTGCATCAATTCAAAACACACAAGGGTCTAACAATATATAAATATTCACATAGATATTCTTAGACATTAATATTGTGTTATTTATGTTACAATTATGCTAAGGATTTGGACATTGTTGGTGATGGGCAAAACAATATTGAAATTAAAGCCCTTGCTCGTGGTCCAAACTATATACCAAGAAGATTTAAAGTTTTTGATCTGTATAATGGATATAGATTTCAAACAAAAGAATATAAAAGAAACATGAATACGCAAAATTATGGAGTTATAATGGTTGCAAAAACTCAAAGCTAAGCAAATACTAATGATTCAAGATCCGTATTACGAGATGTGGCTTATAATGGTGCATTGACTAATATTTTTAAACTCAACTATTATGATGCATTTAAGCTCTTGTTATTTAAAAGTGGTTGGAATGATATGACTCATGATAGAGGAAAAAAATGATGTACAAGGATCCATACTAATAAATTTCTCTCACCTAATTCATATTAGTGATCAGATACTTGATGAACCTCTTGTTTTTGCATCCAAGTTTAACAAGTTGTATTTGTCCAAAATCGGAGAGATCATGAGTGGTTCGTTTCTTTGCCAATAAAGCCTAGAGATAGTTTTGATTTTAGAGATGATTTTTTGGATAAGGATATTGACGTGAATAAGATTGTTGAAATTTTTATTATTCACCATTTAGAAAATGAAATAGAGACAAAAAATCATGATTTTCTTTTAGTTAAGAATGATGTAGACAATAATTTTATTGATATTTTTAATGACCAAGATGTACAAGATGATAATGTCAATGGTGCTAATAAAGATGAAACTCAAATTTGATATTGATAATATGTTGCTATTGATATTTTTTTGGTTAATGAAGTTTCTATTATTTGTCTATGTTAATGTTTACTCTATCTTCTCAGTGTGTGTGTGTGTGTGTCTATATCTATATTCATATATATATATATATATGAATAACATAAAATTTTCTTGCAGATTATTAATTAAAAATGCCACGGAAGAGAAATTTGTGAACAATGTTTGTTGGTCAATCCTCTCAATGAGTTGATGAATTTAATCCAATCTAAGAGAGTATAACAGACATGGTTGATATGATATTATGTCAGATTGACAATTATTAAATTTGATTATCTATTAATATTATCATCTTTTATCTTTAATTTTTTTTTTTTACAGGCCCTTAACAAGAAAAAAGAGGACGAGGACTAACTTTACTTACGAATGTGTAGAATATACAAGAGAGAGAAGATAATAATTCAATTTAATGATATAAACCTAAGGAGTTGGACCTGAAGTGCCTGTACTGGCAAGTTTTCTTTAAACTTTAGCACAAAATGCAAAATTACTTCCTCTTGATATTTTTGACTAGAGAAGAATTCCATAATTAGAGAAAGAAAAGATGCTTGTAATTATTAAGGTAAATATGAATTTATTAAATATGCAATTAGCATATAATTTATCTTAGTTCATAAATCTGAATCTAAGGCCAATTTTTTTTGTAAGCAAGGTTTTCATATCCTCGTGAAGTTGACAAATAGGTGTGAGAATCTATGGAAAAAATGAAAAGATTTTAAATATGAGCTGAAAGCACAATACTTTGATAAGTACCCAAATATTGAGACTTTATTAACAGTAGACTAGATCGAATTTTCAAAGATCAATAAATGACACTTATTACACATTAGCATTCGAAACAAGGGAAGATATGATAGGGTATTTTGTCTATTACAATTATGATAAAGCCAAGTTAAGGATTAATCTTGATTTTTTTTTTTTTGAATAATTTTTATGTCTCAGAGACGTAGTAGAACAAATGGCATGACTCATGTAGCTCAAAAAATGTTATATGCTGGAGGCATAAAGAACATTGAATGGTTAATGGATGAAATGGTAAGTTGATTTAGTTCTAATAAATGGATAATATATGTCATATATGCAAATAGTATGAATAATGTATTTTTTTAATTATGATGAATAGACATTCAGTGAAGAATAACTGTGATGAACCAAAGTATTTATAACAACTCATATGAGCCATAAACGTGAAAGACCAATTGATCAAGATTCTATGCAAAAAATTGTAAGTTTACTTTTTGTAACTTGGTTTATTGTTTTATGACTGATGAAATGCAATTAATAAATATATTACTCTTTATATTGAATTTATGAATTGATCCAGGCGAAGATAAATGAGCTACAAAATTCTGTTCAAGAATCAAATATAAGTCTTGTTGAGATGAAGGATAATACATATGTTCAGGTGATGAGACCATAAAAACATGGTCAGGTGCATGGATTAGGATTAGGTCTTACACCTACTAGGTATATGGTGACAATGACACTAGACAAATAATAATAGAAATGGAAAATCAACTAAGAATAATGCGGGAAATTCATAGTAATGATATAATCGCAATTAAATATTAGTTGTCTTTGATTATGTCATCTTTGGACAGACTATTGCCTAAAGATAATCAGCAACGTAGTAGAGAGATCACGTAGATAAGATATTTTTATATAATAAATTCTTTTAAATGAAATAATTAAATAACAATTTATTTATATGTTTTGTCAATTGTTTGTAATGGGTATGTCATCCATCGAGTAGTTATTAGTCTTAATATAAAAATAAGTAAGTTTGTATTTGATAAAAAATGAGATCATTTTAAATGTTTGATTATGTTAGAAATGCTTATTGATGAAATCCAGTAGATTTGAGGATTGGTTTGTATGCATTTTTTAAGTGTTGAGATTATTGTATGATAAAATATAATATTTTTAAGTTTTTGAGTATTATTTTTGTCTATTTTGAACAATATCAGATTGATTATTGTATATTTATTGAATTGTGTATAGAAAATATTTAATAAGTACAAATAATTAAAGAAAAAATTCGGAAGAAAAAACCACTAAAAAAAGAAAACTTCGCTAAAAGCCAGAAAAAACGCCGTAAAAAATTATAAAACACAGTACTAAAAGTTATAAAGAGGTCAGTAAGTTAATCATAAACAATGACTAAAAAACATACATGATAATGACAAAAGTTAGCAAAATGCTAAAAAATTATGCGCGAACCATAGTAGAAACATCTTTGTGCCAAAAAAGGTTTTTTTTCAATGCTTAAAAATATCAATAAATGCCCCAAAAAAATATTAATATATGTCTATCTTTTAACAACAATTCTATTGACATTTAATGTAAATCCCAAAAAAATTTATACTACCGTATATTATACTGACATACGATCAAATGCCAATATAAAACTCTATAATATTTAAAAACGTCTCCAAAAGTCAAGAGAAACCCTAAATGTCGTAGTGTAAGTTGTTGATAATTTATCGGTTTTTCGCTTATATAGACTAGTCATGATTTAGTCACTGAAATTTTACAGTAATTAAGCTGGGAACAAACTGTTCGTAACATGCGTAAGTTATAAGAACAGAAAAA
>JAJEJH010001261.1:22166-34501 GCA_026122585.1 Anacardium occidentale | reverse complement strand
TACAATGGGCCCACAGGCCTTTACACATATACATATACTATTTCTGTACATCTGGATACAAAATCATAAACAAAAGGTACATATGACCACACAGGTCCAAAACTGCTATACATACTGAGATCGCGATGTGTGTGCATATCCTCTCCGTCAGCCTCGATCCAACCTCTCCCCAGCCACAACACGAACACCTGAAAAACTGGAAGAAGGAGAGGGATGAGTGATAAAGATCACCCAGTAAGCGCTCCTTACTTCCCTCAATACCCAAGCAAGCACAAACAACACAATAATCAAACATACCTAGGCCTCGGCCCTATTCATACATCTATGCGCTTACTGAAATCTGAAAACCGATTTCTGAATAACATTCATTCACTGATACCAATATTATTCATGTCATGATGTGTATGTCATGTCATGTTAATTGAAAACACTGGATACATGCATCTGAATACTGAATCTGAATGTACCTGAAGGTACCTGCTATACTGATCAGACTAGATGGAATACAAGGATTCGACATCCTGGCCAAGTGGGCTGAACATTCTAGCTACTGACAAGAAAGCTGCTGAATAATAACTGCTGCCCAATCTGACTGGTGTCAGATGGTAAAAATCTGAATCTAAAATACTGCTGAGCATTTCTGACTGGTGTCAGAAAGCTGAATCCCACAGATGCCCCCTCGTATTCACCCTATACTCCTCCTCATACATCGGGTTCTGAATACTAAATACTGCTGAATTCGGATCCCCTGATCCTTTCTGAAACTACATGTCATGTCATGATATGCACATGCAGCTTATTATCTGATTTCATGCTCATCTGATGCTTATCTGAAGCCAATTAGCCTTTATTCTGAATTCGCATGCTTAATTTCTCATTTTTAATTCTTTTTCTGAAAAACTGTTGATGCGCGGGCGTGCAGGATAAGTGCACGGGCGTGAGCCAGGACGCACGGGGTCATGCACTGGTCGTGCGCCTGATCGTGTAAGCTACTGGAATTTACTATTCACTTTCACTAAAAACGCTTACGCACGGGCGTGCACTATGGAAGGCACGGGCGTGCGTCTGGAAAACTGGCCGTGCACACAGCGTGCACACGGGCGTGCGTCTGGAAAAACAAAGACTCACGACCGTGCCATACTAGCGCAAGGTCGTGCGTCTGGTTCTTCAACAAAGCACCGCCTAGAAACTTGCCTAAAACGCATACCAATTCACATTCAATTGCAATAACACTTCAATGGCACATTCCCAGCATCACAAACAACACAATTCAAGTCTCACTTCTCACATGCATCAAGCCACATGAATTCTACCATGGAAACTTCTTCTTTCTCTCACTAAAGCCATACACACACACATGCATGCTTCAAGAATGAAAATCCATCAACCAAATCAACATGCAATAGCATAAGAGCATTTCCAGCACTCATCAACATATAAAGAACTCATCCATGGCATCACAATTCATCACACAAGCTGGGAAAACGCGAGAAGAAGTGAAGAACACTTACCTCTCTCCATGCTTCGGAAGGTTTCTCTTTACACCAATCTCTTTGTTCTCTAACCGGATTAGGGGCAACCGGCTGCTGGATTTCCTCTCTAGGAATGGGAGCTGCAAATGGAAGAGAGAAACTTTGGCTAAAGAGAAAACTTGGGTGAGAAAAATGACATAAAGCTCACGGCTCCACTTAAATACTAGGCCACGCACGGGCGTGCACCAATGATGCACGGGCGTGCACAAGGGAAAATGAACTTAATTCATTTCCTACGTATTCGTACGATCGGATCCTTCCAAAAGGATTCGTACGAAGGCCACACACTCTGAAAACTTATCAACTCACCCCTGAACTCTGTTAGACTCCCAATCTCTCACTGAATCTCATTTCTAACCCTGAAACTCTAGCTGAAAAGGCTTTCGAAAACTAGGATGCTACAAGGGAATCCAAGGTAGAAATGCTTTTCCGTGAATATAAGCTTTTTGAGATGAAGAAAGATGAGAGCATCACGAAAATGTATAAGCGATTCTCAAACCTAGTGAACAAATTAAGAAGATTAGGAAAAAGGTTTGAGAATGTGGAATTGGTCAAGAAGGTGCTAAGATCATTACCGGAAGCTTGGAGTATGAAGGTAACGGCAATTGAAGAATCAAAGGACTTGACCAACATGGGCATGGACAAATTGATCGGGAGTCTCATAACTTACGAAATGAAATGGATGCCCAAGAAAGAGGAGAAAAAGAAGAATATCGCACTCAAGGTTGAGGAGGATACAAGTGAAGATGAAGAAAACTCAACTGAAAAGGAGAGCTCAATGGATGAAGAAGATTTGAAGATGCTCTCTAAGAAGTTCAGCAAGTTCCTTTCAGAAGGGAAGAAGAAAAAGAAAGAAAAAGTGGTGACTTGCTATGAGTGCGGAAAAGAAGGACACTACCGACAAGAATGTCCTCGGATGAAGAAAAAGAAGAAATCGAAAAATAAAATGCTTTCCGCATTAAGCAAGGAAGACTTGAACGATGAAGATGAAGAAGAACGAGTCTCCTTGTGCTTTTTACACTAACAAAGAATGAAAATGTGGTGTAGGAAAGTCATCATTCCAAGTAAGAGTCTAAATCCTTATTTATATGTTTTACTTGGTTGATGATGATGATCTTTGGCATGTTGTAACTGAGATGAATTGATATGCATATTTTTACTTGCCATGTATGTTTGGTTGAGCTGAATTGATGCAAGAATGATATGTATATATGCTTATGTTATAACATGTGCATGATTTGGAATTCATGTCAAGAATGAATCAAACTAACTTGTGTTAAGTGCAAATGATATGGATTCATATAGCAAAAGTACCCTATGGTCAAAACATGCAAAAACAATATATTTGATGTGTTTTGATCAAATTATGCTTCAAATGTTTTAAATTCCCCATCATTCCCCAAAAATTTGCAAAAATGTTTCAAATATGTCAATTATGTTTAAATTGTGTTTAAACATGTTTGAAGTATGTTTTTAGTTTACTTTCAATGCTTTAAATTGAACAAAATCATTTTTGAAAGATTTGAAAAATGTTTTGAAAAATCTCCTGTATCTAACTGCAGTTTTCTACAAATTTTCTGGGTTTTATAGGTCACACATGACCGTGCATGTGAGTTGCACGACCGTGCATGATACATTTGCCTAGTCACAGTCCCGTGCTTAAATGATACATGACCGTGCATGTCACAAAATCAGACATACACGCCCGTGTAAAGCATCAACACGACCGTGCATGACACAAATTACAGAAAATGCTTCAGTTTCACAATCTTTTAATTTTCTGCAAATATTTTCCCTATGTGCTTTAATGATCAAATTCTTTTAGATGAAAATGATGAATTTAATGCATCTTTTTTCAAAAAGGGGGAGAAATGAAACTTGAATGCTCCTTAATTGAAAATGTGTGTTGTTGTGAGGGGGAGTACTTATAGTTTTCTATCAATTAGTATTAGTAAGAGTATTTACATTTTCTATCAACAATTGGTATCATGATCTTTGAAAAAGGGGGAGTAAATTTTTTTAAGGGAAGAAAATTTCATATGTGTGCATAATTCAATAAAATATTTTTCAAAGGGGGAGGCAATCTTTTTGTGCTAAATTTTTTTAACATACCTTTTTGATTTATAACAAAAAGGGGGAGACATGTTAGGTAAGTTAAAATAAATATTTTTTTGTGCTTATTGAATATATTTCTTTACAATTTAATATTTTGTGCTTAAATGCATTTTAACATAAGTTTTGTCATCAAATCAAAAAGGGGGAGATTGTTGAACCCTTGTGGATTTTGAATTGATGCAAAATTTATGTTAAAATATCTAACTGGTCCATGTATGTGTTGAACATGACAAAAAGGATCAAAGGTTTTTATTTTTGCAGAATTTGCATGACACACGACCGTGTGTCAATGAAGCACGACCGTGTGTAAGTTTAGAATAATAACACACGCCTTGGTTGAGTCGTACGGAACATCCATGTGCAAAGAAAACAAGACGCACGACTGTGTGTTTTTCAAGCACATGACCGTGTGTCAATAAACTGGAGGATGCACACTCCCGTGTATATCCAATCGTGCCCGTGTTAGAAAGGATTTACTGGATACACGCCCGTGCAGCTACAACACACGCCCGTGCTACCTGGAAAATATTGATCGTGTGTAGATCGTACAGGTATCGTGCATGCAATCGTACATCATTCTGGAATTTTGGAAAGTTGAAACTTCAAGGAGACACGACCGTATGTGTATGGACACACGCCCGTGTGTATAGCGCGATAGGAAAATTATGACCATTGGAAAGTGCAGAACAAAGGGAGCACGACTGTGCAAGAGAAGGACACGCCCGTGCAACTTTCCAGAAAAGTCTCCAACGACTCTCAAATCATCCTAACGGCTATATTCTTCCAATTCCTATTAATTGGAGATGGTTTGAAGATTGAAGAGTTAGAGAGAATCAGGCCTAAGACTTCTATTCTTTCATTCTCTAAACTCTTCTCCATTGTTCTCTCACAAAAGCATATTTGTAAACCTTTAGAGAGAAACCTTGAGCTCAATTGTTGTATTAGCCTTGTGAGGCAAATTTCTTGTAATATTTCCACAAACCCTTGAGTGCAATCCCGTGAAACTAGTGTGGGGCGTAATCCCTGTTAAAACTAAGTTAAGGGTGTAATCCCTTGTATCAAAACTAGTGTGAAAGGCGAAATCCCTTGTTGAAAAAAAAAAATATTGTAACTTTGGGTTAAAGTTAGTGAAAGGAAAATCTCCAAACAGGGTTGCTTGGAGTAGTGGATGTAGGAGGCGTGGAGAAGCTCCGAACCACTATAAATCGGCTGAGCATTTCTTTCTCTTACTCTCTTTTATATTTGCTTAGTCTTTTACTTAATTGTGCTTAATTGTATTTATTTATTTGGATGCTTGAGTTGGTAGAGTAGGAAAAAGATTTTAAACTTGACAAAATTTTTAGATAACCTATTCACCCCCCCCCCCCTCCCCCCTCTAAGTTATTTTCCATTTAGCTTTTAGGGTTTTAACAGGTTTAGTTTTATCCTTTTAAGAAAAGTAAAAGAGGTTTCCTAGTCATCTAAGTTAAGAGATGGCGTAGTAAGGAAATATGATACGAAAATGAGCATTAAGGTTAAAATGATGCTAAGTAAAATTCAAGAAAAAAGTTAAGGATAAGTTGAGCTTGAGATAAGATGTTGCTCGAGAGTAAAGAATAAAAGTTAAGACTGATTGTGTAGCGACCCCTGCCCAGGTTACTGTGCGCTGCAGAAATACTGTACATATAATAATAAAATATACCAGACACGGGGATCTCTACAGAAAAGAACTGCTGCTGTCTGAAAAAAATTTCTTAAGAAAATAAACTGAAGCATAATTCAGTATTAAAATATACTGAAATGTAAGCGTGAAAACTCAGGCTACTCATGTATAGAAAATAAACTGTCATACAGTGTATACTATAATGTAATACACACATATATACATGAGAAACTAAAGCATGCGAGCCAACATGCTAACTGCTGCGCCGAACCACATCCCCAAAATCTCGCAGCGGTCTCGCTCCAGCTCAACCTCGAACTACTGACCTGCAAAAAGGAAACAGGGAAGGGAGTGAGTGACAAAGTCACTCAGCAAGTGTTTCCGAACGTAACACTCGCAGGTCAAAACATTCATTGATTACGTGACTCGTCACGTAGGAAATTCTGCAAGACAGTTTTCTTACTGTTATCTGTTATATTTCTGTTCTGATACTATTCTGTTTCTGTTCTAATACTGTACATGACATGAAATGTGTATGTTGATGTCATGTGTATGCTGAAAACTGTAAAACTTGCCCTCAGGCTTGTTTTTTTGAAAACTCTTTCTGATAATAAAACTATGATCCGAAGATCCTGAATATATACGTATAGTATATCTGAAATCTGTATCAGAAAGTACTGAAAATCTCTGAAATATCTGAAAATATCTGCTGTGCTGGCCAGACTGATGAATATAGGGATTCGACACCCTGGCCGTGTGAGTTCAAAGTCCTAATAAATCTACTGATGCACAACCAGCACTCTCTCTAACGAGCTTGGTCAGTGACCATGTCCTCTCTAGCGGACGCTGGTTTCCCTCTCTAGCGGGTGTACGAACTCACAGGCGCCCCCTCGTATTCACCCCTATTTGATATATGAAAAATCATATATGTATATCTGAAAATCATGGTGTTGGATCCTTGAATCCAGTCTGAAAATATCTGATATGACATGTCGTGCTAATGCTGATAATCATGCATGAAATGCTGATTAATTAGCTCATTACTGGGTTCTGTGTGCTTAGAAATGGTTTAGAGTGGCTTAATTCTCTTTTAATATTCATTCTCTAGCTTTTCTGAAGTGCACGGGCGTGTGTTAAGGCACACGGGACCGTGTGCTCCTTGTGCTGCTGGGCGTGCAAGGTTCTGGAGAAATTTTCATGAAAACTGGGCAAGGCACACGGGCGTGTGGGACAACAAACGGGCGTGCATACTGAGGCACACGGGCATGTATTGCACTGCACGGGCGTGTGGCTGCCATCTTCTTCTTCTTCTTCTTCTTCCCGTGTTCAGCATACACAGGCGTGTGGAATTAGGGGAAAACACACGGGCGTGTGTACTCGGGCACACAGACATGTGTCTGGGTTTTCAGACACACACAGTCAGCATGCACGGTCGTGTCCCATGTAGAAATGAGGACGCACAGGCGTGTCTCAGGGACACACGGTCGTGTGCTCGACCTAGAAACTGTAGAATACGTCTGAAAATCCAGAAATTTCCACACAAACACTTCCACACTCCAAATCAACACACATAAAGCACATACTACTGCTGCTAGCACGCATAAAATCATCATATCATCATCTCAAACACGCCAGTCATCATACATGAAGCATATATCAACTGAAAACAGTATATACGCATGTAAATCATGGAAACCACTCAATCATCCAATCATGCATCAAATCAAGCTCAAGCATGCTGGAAATATCTCATACAAGCACACATCAAGTTCACATAAGCTGGAAATAGCCAAACAGGCTCTGAACTCAGCGAAAGAGGTAAAGAAAACACTTACCTCATGCCATGGAAGCTCTATCTCTCTCTCTGGAAACTTCTGGATCTCTAATCTGAAGCTGGGCTGCTGGGGGATCTCTCTCTGGAACTCTAAGGTTCACTGGAGCTAAGGAAGAAGAAGAGAAAAAACTGAAAATAAGCTGAGAGCTGAAATCTGCGCGTAATTGGAGAGAAATAAACATATAAATCTGGCTGAGGCAAGACACACGGTCGTGTGTCCTAGGCACACGGTCGTGTGTGCGGTGGAAAATAGCCATTTCCACCCACCCTTGCGTAAAAACTACACTCAAGTCCCAAAGGACTTCTAAAATGACTCTTCTACCCCCCTGAACTCTCTAAAATGACAATTCTACCCCTTGGGTCATTACAGATTGTTATTTTACTTATTGAGTGTTTATTATTCACTCTTCTAACCTTATTTTACAAGTGCACAACAACAGTAAGTGTGGTGGTAAAGTGAGGGACGAGTTGTAGTACTATAAGTTTAGGCTCAATTCAATGTGAATAAGGCAAACGATGTAAAAAGTAGCATTGTCTTTATATGTTTTTATAGAGCTATTGTACTTTACAATATACGTTTCCATAATTTTTTAGTTTTATGTTACTGTGATTGAGGAAATGTAAAGTATAGGTTTGTAGTTTTATTAAAGAGGGTTTTTCCAACCATGGGTTTTGTTATAACCTTTATTTCAAGATATGTTTTACTGGAAGGTTGTGACATGTTTTACTATTTAGAGATTGAGTACTTTCACGGTTAGGTACTTCTAACAATAAAAGATGTCAATACCTTACAAAAAAATAAATAACAACAAACAAATAGAAATAAATAAGTTATAATCAACCTTAAGAAGATCTACTAAATATAAGAGATCCAAGACCTACTATAATACCAATTTGTAAATACATATGAAAAAGTTTGGTTATGTACACACTTTGTGAGCACAATTTACGGCATAAGTAGACCAAGCATGAATTAATCAATCCATTTTATGTAGATTATTAATCATATAACAGAAAAAGATATAATTAACAATAAATTAAAAGGGAAAAATATTTTTACATGGTTTGACTACAAACATAACCTATATCTATGTGAACAAGGCCAGCAAATATCACATCCATTAAACTTAACAAAGTGTCAAATAATAGTAGAGAAATTAACTCCAACAACATAAGCTCACTTAGTTCATCCTTAAACTCCCTTAACAATTGCTATATATAGGTCTAAGACTGTAACATCATGAGATTATAATGATCTTTTAGACTAAAAATCAGGGTTAAAAGTGAGTTTTTATGATAGAAAATAGAGTTGAAAGGATTTAAGGGTAAAATAATAATTTAGAAGCTATATGTGGCATATACATGAGACTCCTCGGGGGACTTTTTCATACATAGTATGAAAAGCTAAAAATCTAAGATTTTTATTAAAGCACGACCGTGCGTCCCATATGTGCTAATAGCCATGTATAAAGTATATTTTCTCTTGATTTTTTAGATAAGAATTTACCCACTTCATTTTTTCATCCTAGAGAACCTTCATCCAACAAATGTGAGAAAATAATCAAGAGTAGCAAATCAAACTAGAGATTAAAATGCAATTAGAGAGAGAAAGATATAGCATCTATAGCAAGAGGTAATTGTTTCTTACCTCTTTTTCTCCTGTTTCATAACATAAATTATTTGTTGTATTGAGTTGTGATATTGTTTGGTTGATGTTTGATGCTTGAATAACATGATTAAGTAATAAGATGAGGAAACAAAAGTGATACGTTGAGGTTGTTTGCTTGGAAAGATGTATGTTGCATATATATACTTAATATATGGAGTTAAAAAGTTTTTATGAAAGATATGATGAGATTTGATGTTATTAATGAAATTATCATATGTAAAACACTATGTTGGTCATGTATTGATGCTTGAATAAGTTTAATTGTGATTTGGTTATGGTTAGCATGGATCTGAAAATTCTAGATACCATTTTGTGGAAACAGAGTATGACACACGATTGTGTAGTCATATTTTTGAAATTTCATGATCATGTATGTTAAGCATGTGCAACCAGATAAGCATGAAAGGCACGACCATGCATGTAGGGTCACGGTTGTGTGCTTGCATCATATTAGCATGACTATACAGGTAAATCATGATTGTGTTGAGCAAGATATCTGTAAGCCCATGCAATGTAAGGCCACAGTCATATATAAACGCACGACCGTGTGTCCTGAAATGCATGACTATGTAGTAAGCAGAAAATTCAAAATACAAAGTAGAATGCCAAAAAGCTATATTAGTATACATATAACTTCATAATACGAGAAGATAATAAGACATCATGCATGACAAGTATTTCATAACATGACATGCCAAAAATGAGTTTTAAGAAAAGGATCAAATGATCTATATGTATGTTTTTTAAATATAAATAAGGTGTTTCAAATATCATTTTAGAGATGTATACGAGAGAGCACCTATGAGTTCTTACACCTGTTAGAGAAAAAACCAGTATCCGCTAGAGAGGGCATGGTCATCGATGAAACTCATTAATGAAAGTGTTGGTCGTGTATTAATAGAGTATTAATAAGTTGAACTCACATGGACAAAGTGTCAAATCTCTATATTCATTAGTTTAATTAGCGCAACAGATTTTTCAGATACAGTTTTTACTTAGTTATAACATTATTTTAAGATCTTTGAATCATAGTATTTGTTTTTAGATAAATATTTTTAGAAAGCGGGCCTAAGGGCTAACATATGATTTTCAACACAGACATAATTTTAATATACTTCATATCATATCATACATAGCATAAAATGAAAATATAGCAAAGATATTGTGAACAACAATAGCAAAGTAAATATCACAAGACAAAAATAAGATAGGCAAAGAATATCAAATAATGAATAGGATAATCAAGATAAACAAACACATAATTAAAAAATAGCATGACAAGTCACGAAAGTAATAAAACAGAAACCTATTTGTGGGTAAAGATAAGAAATATTTACTGAGTGACTCATCACTATTCTCCTAAAGTTTTCATTTCTTATAAGTCAGTGATTTAGATGCTAAATTGGACACAAGATAGCTATGGATGGAATCTAGTTTTGTTCAGATGACATGTTTTGTGGCTCTCATACCTTGTGTAATTTTCACATATCTATTGTATAGTTTTATCACATAGTTTTCATATATGCATATCATGTACAATTATATACATACTTTGTACAGTATATCTTATGAAAATAATATTAATATATGATGTTTTTCAGTATATATTACTTTATATTTTACATTTATGTTTATAGCTACCGAACGTTTATTTTTAGTTAAGTACTTGTGGGATTTTTATTATATATTAATAATGATAATTTTTAGTAGTGAAAAATAAATAAATAAATATAACAAACAGTAATATATGGTAATAATCTCCATAATGAGAGAAACAATGCTAAGTTGTTAGAAACATGGAGAGAACCCAATTAAAAACTAGAGAAAAATATTAGAGATATTTCATTAATATTGAGGTTAAAAAAATTAAGGAGAAAAGAGTAGATATATACCCACTCAGGTTCTTATAATGTTGACAACTATCATTTTCGTAACAGAATGTACAAGTATGAAAAATAATGTCAGGTTTAAATCATACGAAGACAAAAAATAATGTCAAGTGTCGAATAAGTTTTATTTTCAAAATGTGATCACATGATGCATATGTGTGCACACAATGCTATAAAGTTACAAAAGAAAGAGGTGACCTCATCACTCTATCTTTGAGAACAAAGTTCACTGTTTTCCTTAGCCATGTACCAAGCAATGAGATTCAATCCTTTTCAATCTTTAGGAATATCTCATTATTCTCTTCAAAACTCCTTCTATAACGTTTCATACTCACTTATTGAAAACGAGAACTCTCTTTGTAATTGGTTTTTGAGGATACATTGTAAAAAATAAAATAGTAATATAACAATACACATATATTTAACTCAAGCAATAACCAAATCATTTAAAAAAATTTTCTATGCTACCATTATGGTAATGTTTCCTGTGCATGTAGGGCTAAATTTGGACTGAGCTAACTTGATCTGAAAAACTAAGTGGTCGAATTCATTTTGTTTGAATTTGAATCAAGTTTAAACTATAAGGAATGACTTGTTTTTAAAATAAATTGAATTCCAGTTAAGAGTTTATTTTGAATTTGTGATTCAAATTTATGGTTTAGATTCGGGACTCAGGTTGGGCTCGAATTTGTGGTTCAAATTAGTATCTTTAGGCCATAATTTAAATATGTGACTCCAATTAGTAGATTAAATTTCTGATTTGAGTTTGCGATTTATTAACAAAATAATATTTTTTTGTTAATGAGTCACAAATTCGAGTTATAAAACTGAAAAAAATATTTCAGCCACATTTGATTTACAAACTCAAGTCAAATTCAAGTTACGAAACTGAGCGAAAAATTCGAATCATATTCAAAGTATAAACTTGAGTAATGAATATGAATCATAAATTTAAGTTATAAATTCAATTTGAACTTAAATTTAATGTTTTTTATCCAAACTGAGTTTGAATCATTTTAAATTTTAATTTGATAAACTTAAATTAATTTGAATCAAATTATTTTATTCATGCTGAATTTGAATTAAAGAATACCCAGTCCGGTTTGGGTAGTACCTACCCGCATGTTCATGCCACTCTCAGCGCACTGCTCATATCTGGGATATTATGTCACAGCATCATAAATGTTAAGGCATAAAAAATTGCTGAGCATACCTTGTACAGAAAGCAACGGAACATCATACCAACGTACACAAATTCCAAGAAGATGACAAGTGACGTCAAATATATCTAGATCTCATTTTAATAGAATTTAATATGCACAGAAATTAATTTAAATAATCAAATTTAAAAAGTAAAATGGTATTTATTTATTTATTTTTATAAAATTATTTTAAATTTTGCATACGTCTAGACATTGTTTTTGCATATCATACGTGAACTATAAATCATTAATTTTTAAATTGACAGTCGTATAAAAGATATATTTAAACATAAAAAATCATGTATAATAATCAAATATAGCCTGAACAACATGTTTTCATCCAAGTTTCGCTTAATGATAAGTTGCTATTTACAAAAATTTTAAAAGTCAAATACTCACATTTTTATTAACGAAAAGACCAAAATACATTTTATAAAATTCAATAATATTAA
>JAJEJH010001261.1:0-21946 GCA_026122585.1 Anacardium occidentale | reverse complement strand
GTTTTAAAAATCAAATACCTATATTTTTATTATAAAAAAATCAAAATATCATTTATAAAATTCAATAATATTAATATTAAATTAAAATTTAATATAAATAATATTAAAAACAAATTTAAAATAAAATAATATTAAAATAATAATAAAAATGAATAAAAATTTTAAAAATAAAATAAATATTTTTAAAAAAACCATCACAACCGTCGACAGTAGTCACCTTTAAACTCCAACTATCTAGCTCTATTGGCGGCCAGAACTATCCATCATGATCACCAAAAATCTGACAAAAGTGGTCAGATTTGGTCGTCTCCTCCATCATAAACGGTTAGAAATGGCTGAAATGTTTGATTCTGACTGTTTTCAGTCTTCTCTGATGGTAGAGATGACCAGCTTTTTGGCAACCAAATATGATCGTTTTTGTCATCGTAGCGGTTAAATCCAGTCGTCAATAGAACCAGATAGCCAAATGACCATCTGGTGAGGTTAAAGGCGACCACTACCGGGGGTGACGATAGCTGCTTTTTAAATATTTATTTTATTTTTAAAATATTTATTAATTTATTAAATTATTATTATTATTATTATTATTTTATTTTAAATTTAAATTTTAACAGTTTTATAAAATTTATTTTTAATTTTAATTCAAAAGACAAAGATACCTCTTTGAGGTGGGCATTTGGCTTTTAAAACTTCTACGGATGGCAACTTGTCATTAAACGAAACCTTGAGTGGCAATATGTCATTTGGCCATCCAATTTATGCTTGACAATATCTTTTGATATTGTTAAAAATTTCCAACAATTCATAAAGGTGTGCAAGCAGTTATATTTGATGTTTAATACATTATAGTATAAGAAAATTAGATGTTTGGTACGGATTTAGATGTAAAAATAAATATGTTTTGTGATTAAAATTTTTTGTTTAAATTTGACCAATATGTGTAAAATTTGATGATATTTTCAGTTAGAAGAATGTCTAACAAAGTCTAAACAACGGGAAGAAAAGTATTTGACAGTAAATATAATTGTTTAATAATAAAAAATAAGATACATATGAAATACTATTTGACCATGTGTGATCTACAGTAACACACATGTAAACATGGAATATCCTTAGCTTCTATAAGATAAGGGGCATATGTATCATTTTTAATGTATACATATCGTCGTGTAGATCATGTATTTTTTTATGCTTAAGCATATAAAAAGTCAACGGTTTTGAATTTTTCATGTATCAAAATATATGTCAAATATAAAATAGTTTTGTAAAACCAAAAAAAAAAAAAGAATAAGATTATTTTTTATTTTTTTGATTTTGATTATTTACATTAATTTTCCTAATATATCCATAGACTTTAAATTTTTAAGAAATAATAAAATAGAAAAAGCCATTCTTTAAGGAAAATTCAAATTAATTTTCATTTAAATCTATGATAAAGTTCATTGAATATAGGCAACTTTATAATATTATATATAAATTAGAAGTTTGGAAAAATGGCGTTGCCATTTCTGGTGTTTTCTTAATATGCTTGTAAGCCAACAGTTGTTTAATAATATTATAATGAAAGCACCTTTAAGGAAAGAAGAAGAGAGCTACATCAATTATTTGTTTATTATCTGTCCTAATTAATTATAATAAAATATCATTAATATTAATTGTGGTATGAATAATATTTTTATCAATATATAATTAGTTAATTTTAAATTAAAAAAATAAAATATCATATTATAATATATTATTATTGACATATAAATTAATATTCATTATAAATATATAATATAATTATGATAATTTTAAACTTAATAAAATTATATATAATTACAATGATTATTAATTTAGTATTATTATCATATAATTAAATGATATTGAATTAAAAGTATAATACTATTTTTTGATAATTTAGGAATCTTATTCGTGCAAATCAGTCAACCTAAATCCATTAAACAAATAAAACTCGAAAATTGGTGATGTAAAAGATGGTTTTAATTACCTAAAAGTTTTCTCCACTGTAAGATGACATAAGCAGCACTTTTCCTTTTAAAATCAAATTTTATTAATAAAAAGACTATATGCAGTGTTACAAAATGTAATTACTATTTTATTCGTTTCATTTTTTTTAAATTATCGTATAGTCCTAAATTTATAAAAATTTAAAAATTAGATATCCAAATTAGATAAAAATTTATTTTCTTTCCTTTTATCCTTACCATTTTCTTTCTCTCTTCGAAGTTTCAAGTTGTCATCCATTTTACCTTCTTCCTCTTCTTTTAGGTCCCTCATTATCTCTTTTTATTTTTGATCATTTTATCGACTTTAGTTCAATCGACGAATTGATTATCAATTGATTCAACAACGACAACTAAATCAATTGACTCAAATTTGTTGTTAGCGAAAACTTTTTAGTCAATCAATTAACTGTTGTTGATAAAAATTTGAAATAGACTGAAGAAGAAACAACTTGAAGTTGACAACTGACAAAGGTGGGATCGTGTTAGTGATAAAGATGCAACACCGACATTAGGGTTTCCAAAGAATTTCAAGATGTGATTTTTAAGTTTTCAAATCTTTTTAAAAGTTAAATGTCATGTTAAAAATGAGTCTAATAAATAAAATAATTTTTTAATTTTTTTTCTAAATTTAAATATGGTGAAAATATTATTTTATTCTTGCACCGTTACTTTTTTCTTTAAATAGTTTGATTTTGAGTGAGAAAGCATTGTTTATACTATCTAGGGGCAAAGAGTGTTTTTAGGCCAAATCTTGGGGTGGGAAAACGTAATTTACTCATTAATGAATCTTTCAGCTGGCCTGACTTCATTATGTAGATTAGAGCAGTTTTGGGGCAGAAAGAAAGCCTTTCAACTAAATAATATGTAAACTTAATCACAAGAACAAGTAGTAATTAAGTGCTTAATTAATCATGACATTGAAATGCTTTAATGTTAGTGGCTGCATATGCTTATATGTGATTAGACAAAGCTGTGGAATGAAAAGGATTTAAAATTTGTATACTTGGGGAATGATAATATCTTCCACTCAACCATTTTAATTAATTATACTGTCAAAAGTTAATCCACAATATTAATTTAGATTATATTTTTTATCATTCATAATCCACTATGCAACTTGCCCTTTCGAAAACAGAACTCCTTCAAAACAAACTTTTGCTTTTGAGAGCATGCTGCCTGTGTAATGGTACCAGCTCTGTCAATTAGACACTCAATGTGCTTCGACAAGAAGTAAATAAGGCCAATTCTGTGGTTGGAATTAAGGAAATCTGTTGGCGAGCTTGAGTATTTTTTGAGCTCATTAATTAAAGCAATATCTAATGGTGTCGTGTTCCCATTTCACTCTCCACTTAATTTACGGTTTAATTCTTGACCAAATTGTTCTTTCTTTGAATTTTTCCCTTGTATAGTTGTATTACACCGAACTTACGTAGGGAATTTTCTATTTAATAATATACTATATATTACGTGCAGTATCTGAAATCTTAACATGATCAAAATAAATGATGACCCCGTTGAATCTAATATCTCCTTGTTTAAAAATGAACTATATATTTGTAAAGAATTTTCTTACAATCAAGATAAATAAAGAGCAACGTGGTAAGTATCCTTGAACCCTAAAGTTTGTAAGGAAACACTTGTCAATTGGCTGAAAGTTTGATCAAGCAGTGACCATTTAATATGTAAAACTTGGCAAGCATATATTCGCTTAATAATAGTAGACAATTTTCAAATGATTTCTTATACAAACTAGGCTCAAACACGCAATATTATATTATAATATAATCCTGAAAGGGGTGTATCCTTGATAAATTGCCACCTCATTTGATAATCTAGGAGCCTGGTCTTTATGACAATGAGAAATCCGCTTGGTGGCTGCGCTTGACTGTTTAGAATAGAAAACTACTTTAAAATCCCTTGAAACATTGCAAAAGATGATGATAAAGTTGTCTTCAGGGAAGCATCCATGGAACTCGATCTCCATGCAGCAATCTATATATGTTTTTGCCGCCAAACTGGCGGCACGTGAGATAAGCAGAACTTTGGCATTAATTAGATTAAATAAAAATAAAAATAAAAATTTACTCTCCACATTGCTTGCAGTGACAATTACATCCAAACCCATCTCTCTCTGCGAGTAAAGGAAGTGGGTTTCTCCCGAAGAAAATAACTAAATTAGATACGATGACAACAGCTTAATGCACAAGGACATTTTGATTAATTTAAGTCCGGAAATATCTTATATATTAAACGATATCATGTCATTTATATGACATATATTTATTTCTCTTTACAAATGAAAATATTTTCACTTAATATTGATTATAGTTGATTCTACAAAAATCAAATATTAAATGATTTTTGTGCAGCTAGCTAGGGTTATTAAAACCGGCTGAAGCTTGTAAAAATAAAGTGGCCATTATTATTCTAAAATATATTTTTAGATTTTGCTGCTTGTTATACTTTTTTAATCTATCATGCCTAATTTTATTTCTTCGTTTCCTTGGAGGGAGAATTTTTAACACTAATCTTTTTTCTTTTTCCATTTTTCTATAATTATATTGTTGGGGTATGGTTAACTCATCAAAATGATAAACATGCATTAGAATATATTTAAATTTTAACCAGAGTCTTAAAATATTCCATTTACAATCATATTCTAATTGTCTACACGAAAACAAATGTATCCAACATAGGATGCTTGACGTATAAACATCCACTGTAAATTTCATCGGCCTTTTCATGGCAAAAATCCTTATGAAATGAGTGCTTTCCGACCCTCATGAGCAATATTTGTAGTAATCCACACAAAACAGGTAGATATAGAGGTTTTGATCTAAATCTATATAATAGTATGATATAGATAAGATAGGAAATATCAATGATTCCTAAAATTAGTCTTACAAAGAGAGAGAGAGATTAAAGAAAGATAAAGCAGCATTCTCAAAACACAAGCCTCATTTTTCTAGAAAATGATCATACACGATTGTGCATGTTTCACACATGGTCGTGACATGCATGGGCTTGTGCGATTAAACCTATCAAATATATATATATTTTTTTTGTGACAATGCATAAACATGCATGCTGAGATGCATGTTGTACACTAGACCAAAATCAAACTTTGACTATAGCCTACCATTTGAATCCAATAAGTCAACTACGACTTTATATAGACTTTCCACTAGATTCAACAAACCTGTTACCTCTAAATACTAGTCAACTTTTATTGTGTGTGATCTACAAGCTTTTTATCAATAATATCTGAGAGTGACCAATATCCTAAACACAAACCACGAATAGATCCTAGCAAGCAATCATGGTCATTTGTCTAATAAAGTGTCAATAAATTACTCTAAGTTAAATCAACCTAACAGTTGACAATTGATACAAATCCTTTTTTCATATTGTATCTCTCAAGACTAAGGTATAGAAATAATGTCTACCTTAGACATTCCTTGTAATTATAATCTGATTTCGATTCAAACCTATACAACGTCAACCTGTTTTCACTATGGCCATGGATTTACATGGTTTTGAAGGCTTATCAGTAATCCTATCAAAGATATTGTGTTGGGTTTTTGCCGCACCACACCAAGCCAAGTAGGACTTACCACTATTATTTAGTCATCCTCTTATGACCAAGAGGAGCGTGTAAATAGGGTTTTTGACCCATCATAAAGTGTAATATGGAGTAGCCACCTAAGGTTTTATTTAGGAAAAGATTAATGAAGATAGACGACTTTAGGATCCTTTGTAAAAGATCCAATCCCAACCTCACTTGTCCAATGGGAGAGTTTGAAGAGTTAGGTACAATAGTAGGAACACTTATATCACCTAGTCTGAAAGCAAATCTCAACTAAGGTGGTTCATTTGATAGATATACTAGATTTAATTAAAATTTCATTTTATTAGTACATATTATGTATATATTCTAATCATTGAAGAAACAACTAAAATAAAATTATGTCCAAACAAAAATAATTAATTAAAATTACAACTTTCAAACATTCACTATTATATAAAATCCAATCCTAAACAAGCCTAGAAAATTAAACTTGCAAAACAGTGAGTTAGTTCACAATTAACACAATGTAATTAATCTGAACCAAATAAATCAGTGAGCCAATCCTACAAAACAGAATATATGCACTCAATTCAAACCAATTTCGTTAGTAACAATAATTTTTATTAATATAATCATGCATTCATTAGTTATCCATCCTTATCCTAAACTAATTGTGCAATAGATTATTAATGAACCAGAAAGCATACATTGACAAATTATTTTAATGATACCAATTGTGCAATAGATTAAACTTCCCCTTTTAATGATACTAATTGTTAAAAAAAATAAACAAGAACACTCCCCCTCATATTAGCATACATTTACAAATTTATATCACAATCAAAGAGCATTCAATTTTCATTTCTTCCCCTTTATGTATGAATATGTTTAATAAAATCAATATTTTCATGAATAAGATATGATCATTAAAGCATTTTAGAGGATGTATATGTAGAAAAACTTTAAAATTTGAAAATTTGGGAAAGTTTCTACAAAAATTATGTCAAGCACGATCATGTAAGTTACAATCACGATTGTGTATGTCTGATTATAAAACATGCACAGTTATGTGTCATTCAAACACGACATCGTGAGTCGAAAAATGCAATATGCACAATTGCAAAATACTGTAGTTTCAACATAGAGGGCTTTTCCAAATCAATGCAAAATATTTCAAAAACAATTTTAGCTCATATCAAATCATTTAAAACAATTTAAAACCACATTTCAAACATGTCTAAGATCAATTAAAACATAATTGACACATTTGAAATCAATTTTACAAATTTTGGGGAATATGGGGGAATAAAAACTTTGTATGCATAAAATTTAATCAAAACACAATAAACATGCAAAACTTGCATGTTTTGATCATGAGAGACAACAATGTATGAATTCATATCATTTGCAATCAAAATGATCAAATTTGATCCTATTTGACATGAATTATAAATTTGCCAGTGTTACAATACAAGTGCGCGCACACACACACACACACACATATATATCCAACTTGCATCAATCCAACTCATAAACTCAATTAAAGCAAACAGTCATATATCACCATTCAGCTACAACATGGCAATCATCATCAATCACGTATAACAAAAATAAGCAATTTAAACCTTACTTGATTTGATAATTCTTCCACACCAAATCTTTATCTCTTGTTTTTAGTGTTGAAGCATAAGGAGACTTTTTCTTCTTCATCATTGTTCAAGTCGTCCCTAATCCAAGTGGCAAGTGCTTTCTTCTTTGATTTGTTCTTTTTCATCTAAGGACATTTTTGTCAGTAATGCCCTTCATTCCTACACTCATAGCAAGTTACGAGTTTTTTTTTTTTTTTCAAATAGGAACTTGCTAAATTTCTTTGAGAGCATCTTCAAATTTTTTTCAACCATTAAGTTTTCTTCTTTGGTTGAGTGTGCATCATCTTCACTTGAACAATCTTTAACCTTGAGTATGATATTCTTCTTTTTCTTCTTGTCCTTCTTAGGCATCTACTTCATTTCATAAGTGAAGAGACTCCTAATTAACTCATCCATGCCTAAAGTGGTCAAGTTCTTTTATTCTTCAATTACCTTCACTTTCATGCTCTGAGTTTCCAGTAATGATCTTAGCACCTTCTTGACCAATTCAATAGTTTTAACTCTCTTCCCTAAACATCTCAAATCATTTACTGGAATTGAAAACCTCTTACACATCTCTGTTGTGTTCTTTTCCATTTTTACTTCAAAAAACTCATATTTGTAGAAGAGAAGCTCCACCTTAGACTCTCTCACTTGGCTTGTTCCTTCATATGTTGTTTAGAGGATCGTCCAAGCCTCGTTTACTATTTCATAAGAAGAAACATAGTTAAATTTCTTGGCATTTAAGACATTAAACAACATATTCAATGCCCTAGAATTTAAGCTTAACAATTTTTCGTTATTTTCATTAAGCTCATATTCATTTTTGAGCAAATTTGTATTTGGATTAGTGGGAATAAAATCACCCTTATCTATAATTTTTCAAAGCTTATAATCAATGTATTCAATGAAAAATTTATACAAATTTTCTATTGACTATAGTTTTCTCTACAAAACGAGGGTGGCCTAAGAGAACTACCCCATTTTTCAAAAATCAGTTTTGGAAATAAGTTGGCCATTAAATTTTAAAAATTGATCTTTAACTCTTGAAGTCTTTTGATTTTGAAAAACATGAGTCTAATCTCTGATACCAATTGTTAAACCCCAAAATTCAATGGCAAATAACCTAGAGGGAGGTGAATAGGTTATTTCAAAATCGTTTGTAAACTTGAAAATTTTTTCTTATTCACTAATCAAACATTCATACAAAATAATTTATCAAACCAAATCAATCATAAGCCAAGCAAATAAACAATACAAAGCAAATGTTAAGCAAACAAATATAAAGTAAAGAGAGTAAGGGAAAGAAGTGCTCATTCAATTTTACAATGGTTCAGAGCTTTTTCACGCCTCTTATGTCTACTTATCCAAACAACTTTGCTTTAAGATATTTTTTCTGCTATTTTCAACCCTGAAAATATAATAGTTTTTGACCAAGGGATTTTGCCTTTCTTATACTAGTTCTGATAATAATTGATTATGCCTTTAACGTAGTTTTTCTAGAAATTCTACCATAATACTAGTTTCATGGGATTACGCTCAAAGGTTTATGGAAATTATAGAAACGAGATTTGTTTCACAAGGCTGATGCATAATAAGCTCATAATCATTCTCTCAAAGGATTTACAATGAAAATTTAGAGAGAAAGTGGAGAATAATTAGAGAATAGGAAAATAGAAATTACAAGCCTTATTGCATGTATCCTGCACAAGTGTATGCACACTCAAATAAATTGGTATTTTTTAGTAGTTGAGAAGAGATAGTCGTTACTATTGATTTGTGAGCCATTAGAGCAAACTTGGAAAGTCACACGATAATATCCCTCTTCTACATGGTCATGCTTGCATTAAAGTCTACTTTTCAACAATAAAATTTCTTTTATTGCATGTATCTTGCACAAGCGTATGCTTTATACACATGGTCATGTATCTTCTTCACTTCAATGCTTTAGAATTCCATATACCTACATGATTTTGTGCACAATACTTGTACGATTACGACACAACTAAGTTTCTTCAACACATATGGGGTGTGTGAACTTTTCTACATACGTGTATACTTAGTGAAGTCTATTGAACAAGAGTACAATTGGGCCTACATGGGAGAGCATCCTTAAACTTTAAAACATGGTCATATGCTCAAAAAGTACACAATTATGTGTCCTTACTTCTTCATGCATAAATGTTTTGCACGACTTACCCAAGTTATGTGTTCTTCTTATGGAACATACATGATTATGTAGCTTGGTCAAGCACTATCATGCATCAAGCGATTCTTGTAAAACTAGCACCCTTAGTCCTTTTTGTTATAGATCAATATATGTAATGACTAGTTAAATATTTTAACCAAAGTTTTACATCAATTCAAAACCCATAGGGGTCTAACAGTTAGTAAAAATAGTAATTAGTAAAAAAAAAAAAAAATCAAAATCTTATTGATGCATTAGTTTTAACCCTTATTTCCTAGCAAGTGTATTAGGTCTAAGTAACATATGAAAATATTTCAGGTTATCGTATCCATAGGATTACATAAGTAAGTACCAAGATAGCAACATTACCCCTAACTTTATTTAAACTAATGAATTTGAATTGAAAGTAAACCAAAAATTAAAATTAAAACAAAAACAAAACAATGAATAATTAAGCCTAAGCAATTCAACTGGATAAATAATATGCGAAAGGATACTAAAACCATGGGTTCACTAATCCACTTCAAGGTAGACTCTTTATGTGATTGAAAATATTATGTTATTTATGTGACAACAAAATTCCATAATTATTCATATTCTTTTTAAGCAATGTCAATATTATTTTACAATCTAGTAACCTAAATATCTCTATATATGTTTAATTAGATAAAAGTACATTAATGTTTTATGGAATCCACTAGTATTCGACACAAGTCTATTATGTTTATAGCTATTGCATGTATCAATTCACATATCTTGTATTTTCACAACTTTTATGCAATATCACTTCTCGATTTCAATCACATAATAACAGTGTTATTAAAATTTGATTAGAATTTTAACATGCATTAAGTTTAAATTACAAACTCATTATGAAATGACATATTCTTCAATCAAAATCAAACAACATTACAAATCCATGAAATAACTAGCCTTAGTTTTAACAAAGAATATTTAGTTCATCATTAAGCAAGAGAAACACTTAGATTCAAAAAAAATAAAATAATCAAGATAAAGCATAAAACCTGATGGAATTTTTGAATCTTTATTGAAATCTTCTAAAAATCTTCTCACAATTACAATTGTTTTTATTTGAGTCTTATAAGAAAATAAAGAAAATCTTAAATTTGTGTGAAAAATCTCTCTCTAAATATCCTAAGGCAGCTTTCCTCTTTGGTAAGAATACATTTAGTATATATAGTCTAGAGTTAGGAATAGATTTTTGAAAAATGTGAACACTACTAAAGACATCATGCCACGGTATCGAGCTTCTATCTTTACATGAACATCTACTTGCTAAGCGTGTCATGGCATGTCATTATGGCTTGATGACTCTTACACATACGCTACAACATGATGCCTACTTTACCTAAGTCTTACTTTTCGCATGTATTACTTACTTCTCTTACGCTATGGTATGGTATTGCAATACCAAGGTTTTGGAATGTTTGCACATTCCATGCCATGACTTGGCATCGCAACGCTAGGCTCAAATTACTCTTTTTGCTTTTGCCTTTTGGTTTTTACCTTGGTTATGACTTTTCATCTTTGGCACACTCCTTTAGCATCATTTTAGTTCAAAATTATGCAAAGTCTTGCAAAACATCAATAAAACCACATGATCTTGAATTTACTAAAATCAAGGGCAAAAGAGTAAAAATTTCATCCAAAATACTCTAAAATTACACTTGAATCATGCATGTGCCCAATACTTATCATAACCCTTAATTAGCGAATTGTTAATCCTTAGCAATAAAAGTGACAATTCTCTAGAAGAAGGAAGAACATACCAGACAAAACCAAACAAAACGACATAAAATAAAAATACTACCAACTACCTAAACCGCTTCTTTAGGTTGCTATGATTGCATTTAGCATATGCAACAAGTCTTTAAACTCTTAGACAGCACTAGTGAACGCGTTATAGACTTGTAAGAGTTTATAACGATGCTACCCACAAACATCTTGTCAAAACAAGTAAAAAAAGAAACACAATATAAAAGAAAGAAAACACAACACCTATCGAATTTGGCATAACAATTGTCTTACTAATATCAATAAAAATTTCAACACATCATTTATCAACGTCACCCTACTCTGAACCAATTCAAAATCATCACACCACTACTTTATTGACTCCTAGCATCAAGTGCATTCACTAACCCATAATTCATCCCTTAAACTGATTCATGCATTATTCACAAATACAAGTCACCTTAAAAACAATTCTCTTTAGCCTTTTCATCATCTGTTGCTTAGCTTTTTCCATTTATACTGTCTCAACTCCTCAAGCTCCTAAGAACCATTCTTAATATTTTCTTCTTCTTTTTATTTATTTTTTTCTTAAGGGATTTATTTATTCTTCCCTAAGTCATCGAATTGCTTTTTTACGTGAACACTAACACTTACAATGTCACAATCTAGTTACCCAATAAGTAATGGACTTAATGTCCATAGCATACTTGTATTCCTTGTGGCAATTCAGTTTGGAGGTCACTCACGGTGGACATGTCAACCCTCAACTTATTATGCTTTTAGAACATTGAAGTAGTTATCCTCTCAATTTTTTTCCTTATATTTAGCTAGCCATGGATCTTGAGACCTTGCTTGTCTATATAGTGGATTTTCTAACCTTGCTTTAGACAATGGTTCAACCAAATTAAACCAACATAAAAATCACTTGTACTCATGAAACATATTACTATATTTCTTAGGTATGATTTCTAACCTTTCTTATATTGTACCCAAGAGTCACAATTTCGCATTGATCCATCTTTCCATGTTTTCAACTAGAGCAATATTGACTTGTTTTACACTAAAGATTTGTCTCAATTATTTCTAATCATCAGCTTATCAAGCTGAAGTATCATAGAAACGAAAAAATCCAAACCTTTCAACTCATACCAAAGACAAAACAAAACAAAATTTCACTCAACTCTTAGTCCTATATATATACCCTTACTTGATGTAATTAAACCATACAAACTCATTGTAAAAAGAAATCCTAGTTTTAACTTTATTTTCTCTCACCCTAACTTATCATTGATAGTGTCTCAATGGCAAATGAGAGATATGTAAAAGAAAAGAAAGTTAAAATAACTTTTCTGTTTGTGTTGAAGTACAATGAAGTGTTATGTTCATATTACACATCTCACGATGCAACAAATAATGAATTGCTATTTGAAACTATGATTATATGCCAAGAAAACAATTTAATTAGTACATCAAGTAAACATTACTTTATATAAGAGAGAAAAAAAATTACATAACATATAAATATCCAATTTCACTTATTAAATCCTAGACCCAGAGCAAAATAAATAGTCATTAAACATAAAGGCAACACATAAGAAAAAATAACTACTACTCAAAAGGTGGCCGAAAGGTCATTATCATCATCATCATCGTTCTCCTCTTGCTCATCATTATCTGGTTTGGTTGCTGAGAAGATGGTTGGTAGAATAGAGGGACCATGGTCGTGTCAATACCTAACTTCTCATATATTAGGTGTTGCATTATATACATTGCCTCTTGATTTGAATAAAACTCCATATGTTTTTATTGACATGTCTGAACCTCGAGCCTAAGGGCATCAAAATGTGATTGCATGGTGTGTGAACGTCTGCTTGCTGAGTGCACCACGACATGACACTGTAGCCTGATGACTTTTATGTGTGCGTTACGACAAAGCATCGTAGTGCCTAGGTCTTGCCTTTCATGCCCATTGTTTCCTTTTCTTGTGTTATGACATGGCACAGTAGTGCCCAAATTCTAGAATGTTTTCACACTCCACGTTGGGGCCTGACACAACGCAAATTGCCTTTTTCACTTTTGCCTCTCCATTTTTTGCCTCGATAATAATTTTTTGTCTCAGGCACACTTTTTTAGCATCATTTTAGCTCAAAATCACATAAAATGATACAAAACATTAACAAACATCACGTGAATCTCAACCAAAACAATATAAAATAACACCTAAATCATGCGTGTGCCTAACACTCATCACTTACAATAGTTATGACATCATTGATACTATTATATATCTAGTAAAAACTTGGTCAAATTACTATTTTCATCAAAAGTTTGATGAAATGATAGATTCTCAAAATTTAAGTTTGAAAAATCATTTTTTCCATCTATCTATTAACTTTATTAAAAAGTTCTATTAAGTAATTGAGATTATATGTTATTTGGATATTAAAAATTCTTTGTAAAAATCTAAGTGTGAGGAGATTTGTAGATTGAACAAATTTTTCTAAGTGGCGTGACATATAGATTTTTGAAAATATTTTTGTTTGAGTGGTTTTGTAGTGATATAAATCAATTGTCTTAGGTTCATATTGGCAAAGGCTTAAATTTTGTCCCACTAAGGTTAGTGTTCTACGTCACATGAGATAACCAAAAATAAGTAACTAAGGCAATTTGGTGCAATTCTAGATTGAAATTACATTGATTTTGTGTGATTTCAATTATTTCTTGATTTTACTAGCAACAATTACTTTTTAATTGTATTTAATTGAAATAAAAATGGGAAGAAAAATTATTAAAGTTAAAAGTATAATTTGTTTGTATTATTGGGATGTAAGAAATATTAACGCTATTATAATATTTAGACAAAATAATATAAATACCCTTAAATTGTTAAAACCAGTGGCTGATTTTATTAGACAAGTGAGAAAATGATTGTTTTTCAAGCTTAAAAAGTTTTAATCTATTGTTTCATCAAACCTTGAGTGGAAAATAGTTATTTGGCTAAGTTTTTACTTTTACATTTGTCTTTCAATTCTTTTGTGATCTTTATTGCTATTATATAACATCTCGAGAGGTTTGGTTACAAGTAATCTTTGATTATTTGGTAATTTATTTTTTATTACTAATATTACCTTATTTGGTTCATAAAGAATAAGATTATAGTAATATTTTATTATCAATTGTGATGAATCTGATTATCACTTCCACTTTAAATGTTAAAAGATTACTAAAATGATTTTAATTCTGTTATAGTTTTATCTTTACCTTTTAAATTTTTTGGACAACATTACTCTCATTTTTAATATGTCGCTAATAATTTCAAAATTAACAATTAAACTCATAAAAAAATAAATTAAAGGTGTAAATGTTATTTTAAAATTTTTACGGGTTTTTTATAATTTCAAAAATTTTAGGAGTGTTTTAGAAAATTTTGAAATATTAATATGCTTTCAATAGTTTTAAAAATGACAATTACACTCAAAAACAAATTAAGAATGTAAATTCATGTAATCATATTTCGAGAGGTAAATTGTTAATTTTAAAAATTTTATAGGAGTTAATGAAAATTTTAAGGGGGTTTTATAATTTGAAAAATTTTTGTGATGTTTTTGAAATTTTTAAAATTTTTATATTCCTCCAATAATTTAAAAAATAACAATTACACTATCAAAAAATAAATAAATTAAGGGTTTAAATATTGGGGGAAAATTGTAATTTTTTAAAACTTTAAAGGTGTTAAAAATTTTAAGAGAATTTTTTAAAATTTGAAAAAAGTTTATAGTGTTTAAAAATTTTAAAAATTTTAATATACGTTTGATAGTTTCAAAAATGACAATTACATCTTAAAAAACACAACTAATTAAACGTATAAATGTTATCTTTCTAAGTATTAAAATTATTGGTTTTAAATAAATATAATGCTAATATATAATTAATATATTTAAATAAAATAACATTTCAATATTATTTTATTACCACCAACAAATAAAATAAATGTTTATACACTAATTTTGCCAACCACAACCTACTAATCTATCTTCGTGGTAATAATTCATTTTTGGGAATCAAAGATTAGGTTAACTGACTATTTCCCAATGTTTGATAAACTAAACTTTACACTTTTAAATTTGAAAAAGTGAATTTCTCACCCCTCTGTTAAATTCATTAATAAAATCCGTTTTTTTTTTTTCTTTCTATAAAATTCTTAAAAGACGGAAAAAAAACTCTTAAGTAACAACTTACTCCCAAATTTTATTAAATAATTTTTGCACTCTAATTTATATTAATTTCTATAAAAAAATAATAAAATAAAATTAATTAGTTCAAATATAAATTGTGGTATTAATAATATATTTTTGTATGTTTGAAGGTAATCTATAATTTTCTTAAATATTATAGGTATTAATGGAATTTAAAAAAGATTTTTAAAATTTCAAAACAGTTTATATTTATTTTAAAAATTTGTAAAATTTTAATATATTTTTTAGTAATTTAAAAAATTAAGGATATGAATTCTAAATCTAGTTTTTGGCAATAAAAATAAAGGAGAAGGGTATCTAATATGATTTGAAGTGAACAAATAAAAATTGCTTCTCATTAAAATTGGAAAATCGCTTGAGTTGCCCGGATTGACTCAGCAGCAGCAACCCATTTACTTGGTTTCCTAAAGGACTCGACAATTAAGAAGGAAAGAAAATCAATGTCTGAAATCCATTACATATCATGGAAAACGTGGTGATAGTGAGACTTCATTCACGTCTGTATATTTACCTCTATGCACTGACCATCATCACCAAAAATAAGAACTTCAAACTTTGAAACTTTGATTTCTCTGCACTTTGACGTTAACCTCTGTTAAAACAGGATAGAAGGTTTGTTATCACCATGTCACTGGCAAAACAGTTCATGGGTTGTTCTTTACTTGAGGGATCATCATCTTTTACTTCATCCTCATGTGATTTTCAGAGGAAGTTGCAGAAGAATATCTTGATTAAACCGGCAGTTTTGGTGCCTCTGCAACCAAGAAGGTCAGTGCATTTCAAGAAAGCAACAAGTTTTACTACTCCTGTGGCAGCTCTAGGTGAAGATTTGGTTAAGGCTTCTGTGCCTGCACCTGACAAAGCCGACAAATTTAATGTTAGAGCTTTTTTTATGGTGAGAAAAAGCATCAACGAAGACTTGAAAAAACAATTGGTTAACCAGTTAGACGCTTTCACTGATAAGTTTGGGAGAAATATTGTGTTAACACTTATCAGCACTGAGCTTGATCCCAGTAAGTTGTTTTATTTCTTTTATCTGATAAAATATTCATAGTTGATTGTACTAAAATGGGTTTTTTCTTTTATTGTTTGTGATTGTAGAAACAAAGGGTCCTAAGACAAGTAGTGAGGCTGTGATGAAAGATTGGTCGAAGAAATCAAATGTTAAAGCTGAGAGAGTTCATTACACAGCTGACTTTACAGTAGATTCTGATTTTGGGATGCCTGGTGCAATCACAGTGACCAATAAGCACCAATCGGAGTTCTTTTTGGAGATGATAACCATTGAAGGTTTTGCTTCTGGTCCAGTTCATTTTCATTGCAATTCATGGGTTCAATCCGACAAAGATCATCCCGGAAGAAGGATTTTCTTCGTTAATCAGGTATTCTTCAAGCCTGTGTAGTGGGCGTTTGCTGTTGTCAGTGATTAAGACTTCTGGCAGAATGCCATAGGACTGCCAGTTAGATCTCTTCAATTTGGTTTAGCGTCAAAACTTCAGGGTTTAGCTTTTGTATATTGTCCCAGATAAAATCTTGAATCATTCAGAGTAGGCAGCTATAAAAAACAAAAATGATATTCAATGTTATGAAATTGTGAATCATAATTGATTAGGCCATTCTATAAGGATTTCACATTAAGAAAGAAGAAGAAAACCAAATATTGATTCCGCATAAGTGATATTAATTTGCTTATAATTGGATGGGCCATCACTTTAGAGAGTGGACTGTGAATTCAATCATTCATTTTGTTTGTTTTTGTGCATTAAGCATGACTAGCCCTTTACAAATGAATTTGACAACCACTACCCCTTTAACCACATGAAAATTTCCAACTTATTTTGTATTCTTATCTATTTTAAGAGCACCAATGGTGATTTAATTTGTTTTATGATAACTTAATTTTGCTTAGCCATATCTACCAAGTGATACCCCTGAAGGGCTTAGAGTATTGAGAGAACAAGAGCTTAAAGATCTTAGAGGTGATGGCAAAGGAGTCAGGAAATTATCAGATAGGATCTATGACTTTGATGTGTACAATGATCTCGGAAATCCGGATAAGAGCAAAGATTTAGTTAGACCAACCCTTGGAGGCAAACAAATGCCTTACCCTAGACGGTGTCGCACCGGTCGTGTTCCAAGTGACACTGGTAAGTTTCTTGATTATTAAAATCGTATAATTGCTAAACCAAGTTCAAAGAAAGTTTAGGGGTATTTGGAAATTTCATAAAAAACACATAATATATGATACTATAACCTTTATGGATTTCAAATTGCTGTATGTGTCATGCCTAAACTTTATGGCAAAGGAAATTAAAAGCTTTCAATTCCTTTCTATAACAAAATGAGCAGAAGTGTTAACTCTGTAATGATCTTATTAAAGAAACTGTAAATCAAGGTAAGTGGCCAAATTAATCTGAGACTAATTCTTCTATATATGCCTACAGATCTGCACGCAGAGAGCCGAATTGAGAAGCCATTACGCATATATGTGCCGAGAGATGAACAATTTGAGGAGTCTAAGCAAGACACATTTTCTGCTGGGAGGCTTAAAGCTGTGCTTCACACCTTAATTCCTGTATTAAAAGCAAGCATCTCTACTGAAAATCACGACTTTAATACATTTTCAGACATTGACAACCTCTACACCGAGGGGCTCCTCCTCAACTTAGGATTACAAGATGGAATCCTTAAGAACCTACCCTTGCCAAGGATTGTTACGAGAGTTCAAGAGTCTAGCCAGGGAATCGTAAAATATGACACTCCTAAGATCCTTTCTCGTGAGTACTCTTAACTCGAAAATTCTCCACAAATTATGTCTAGAATTCTCTAAGATAAAAATTTGTCTAGTCAATGATACAACTCAAAATATACATTTCTGGGTTGCGCATGAAATTATTTTTGTGCAGGCCAATGTGGTTGTCAATATTCAGGAAATAATTTTAGCGAGTGCATGCCCCATGTTCTGGTGGGGGCCATGTCACACTGAGAAAATCACATCCACTGATTTTAGAGGATTATATTTCAAGATTTTTAACTGCCTCCAGTGGCTTATAAAGAAGTTGAAGACACTGATTCTAGCAAACGCCGACATATACTTTGTCTCCTTTCTTTGGCTCTTTCTCAGCAAATTAACCAGGCAACTTCCGATGCCACCAATGGGTTTATTTTTGCTTAGAGTGCTTTATCATGTACACATTAAACATGTGGGCATTAATGTTGCTTCGTTTCTTTCTCATTATATTTTGAGCTCTTTTTGGTAATGGCTTTGAGTCAATTGGTTGTTATTTAAATGAAAATCCATGTTTCTTTGCTAAACCTCCACGTGATTCACGATTGCAGGGGACAGATTTTCCTGGCTAAGAGATGACGAATTTGCCCGTCAAGTTTTAGCCGGTGTCAACCCAGTCAGCATCGAGAGGCTTCAGGTTTTTCCTCCAGTAAGCAAACTTGATCCTGAAATCTATGGTCCACAACAGTCTTCTTTAAAAGAAGAGCACATTATTGGCCAACTTGATGGCATGACTATTCAACAGGTAATTCTGATTTCTAAATTATCTTAGATGAGACAAATATATCGCATTTATTTATGAACAGGGAATAGTTGTTCTATATTTGTAAAATTTCAGGCCCTGGAGGAAAACAAGTTGTATATAGTGGATTACCATGACATTTACCTTCCATTTCTTGAGAAAATAAATGCACTTGATGGTAGAAAAGCATATGCAACAAGAACCATATTTTTCTTGACCCGTCAAGGCACTCTGAAGCCTATTGCTATTGAGCTTAGCCTCCCACCATCTGGACCAAGTGTGCGATCAAAGCGTGTGGTTACACCTCCTGTCGATGCCACCAGCAATTGGGTTTGGCAGCTTGCCAAGGCCCACGTGTGCGCCAATGATGCTGGCGTGCACCAACTTGTGCACCATTGGTAAGCAAAATGATTCTTTATATTTGTAACGCAAAGTCCCTATACAATATAAAATAAATTTAAAGTAATAAGTTATTAATCGGATGTTTTGATTACAGGTTAAGAACTCATGCAACCTTGGAGCCGTTTATACTAGCAGCCCATAGGCAATTGAGTGCAATGCACCCCATTTACAAGCTACTGGATCCGCACATGAGATACACATTTGAGATCAATGCCCAAGCTAGGCAAAACCTCATCAATGCTGGTGGTGTGATCGAATCTTGCTTCACTCCCGGCCGTTACAGCATGGAGATTAGTGCTGCTTCATATAAAAACAACTGGCGGTTCGACATGCTAAACCTCCCAGCTGATCTTATCCAGAGGTGCAATCTTGAACTAGTTTTTAGCCTTGAATTAAAGAAGGATTATAACAATAGTCTGACTTGATTCAAACAAGTTTGTTTTAAAACCTTGAGTGAGTCTGATTAATCTGTCTTGATAATTTTAGGGGCATGGCAGTACCTGACCCAACACAACCACATGGTTTAAAGCTTCTAATAGAGGACTACCCATATGCAAGTGATGGGCTATTAATTTGGTCAGCAGTTGAGGAGTGGGTGCGCACCTATGTCAACCGTTACTACCCAAACCCAAGCCTAATTTGTAATGACACAGAGTTGCAGTCCTGGTACTCTGAGTCCATCAAAGTGGGTCATGCTGATCTTGCCGAAGAGAAATGGTGGCCCACACTGACCAACGGTGATGATCTAGTCTTCATTCTCACCACCTTCATCTGGCTTGCATCCGCACAACATGCTGCACTCAATTTTGGGCAGTACCCATATGGTGGTTATGTGCCTAATCGCCCACCATTAGTAAGAAGATTAATCCCAGATGAAAATGACCCAGAGTATGCTGTATTTCTAGCTGACCCACAAAAGTATTTCCTCTCAGCAATGCCAAGTTTATTACAAGCCGCAAAGTATATGGCTGTAGTAGACACATTGTCTACACATTCACCTGATGAAGAGTACCTGGGGGAGAGACAACAACCCTCGATGTGGACTGGTGATGCTGATATGACTGAGGCGTTTTTCGAGTTCTCAGCAAAGATCAGCCGGATAGAGAAGGAGATTGAGAAAAGGAACGCTGATCCTAGCCTTAGAAATCGGTGTGGCGCTGGAGTGATACCATATGAGCTGCTTTCACCAAGTTCGAAGCCTGGAGTAACATGTAGAGGAGTTCCAAACAGTATATCAATTTGAACCCAGTGAGATTGTATATGAACTGAGTTTATATGAACAAAATTGTAGCGTGTCATATGCTGTTTCTAAATTGGAAAGATGTTGCACAAAAATTTAAGTAATAAACAGCAAATGGTAGACAGCAAGTCTTTGGCAAACCTCGAGCGTCTAGTTCTTCCAATATCACTGCATCAGTAACATGGTTAAACAGGAAGAGCTTATTCTAAAGCACATCTAAGTGAATCATGTAGAACAATGTCAATCATATAGAACAATGCTAATCTTTTTCACTTCTCCACAAAGGATACTTCAGTTACCTCAATTAATTCTTTTATCCAACAAACTCTAATTTCCCTTACACATTTTTATTTTGAGGAATCGTGTGATCAAAGCACTTAATAAATTTTTCATGGAAAAAAAAAAGAATCTTCCGAAGTCAAATTCCCAAAAACGCCTGAGCCGTATCAACATCACTTCCATAATGTTTTCACTTAAACACTAACATTATCTTGTTATATGAATTTGATAAAACATCCCTAAATTTTTTAAAACTAAAAATACATATCTTAAGCTAGACAAAGCGGGCTGGCGTCGTCATAAACCACCATGCTTTCATGTCAAACCGTGTCTAGGCCATCCAATTAGATCAACTTTCTCAAAGGACATGACCTAAGGTATGATCCAAAGGCTTGTAGGTTATGTCTACTAATTATTTAACATACTTGCATACTTTTACAGGTTACTTTACTAATTTAATTTTTTTAGATTTTTAATTAATTTTAAAAAATTGTTTTTTAATGTAAGAAAACATATTAAAAAATTGAATTATAATTAGAAAAAGAAGTAATATTATTTATAATAGATAAAGTGAGTTGTTAAAATCAATCTTAACTATGTGAAAAAATTAAAAACATAAAATTTAGTTAAAGCTTAGAGCATCTAATTATAGTAAATGAAGAAAGTTATTTAGGTGTATCTTTTACATATGAGACTCTTACATTTTATATGAAATATATTTTTTTTATGAAGTGTAAGAGTTCCATATATGAAAGATACATTCTAATAGTTTCTTTTATTTATTATAAATAAGAGTTTAAGTCTTCGTTAAAATTTCAATCTTTTCATATAAATAAGATTGATTTTAGGGGGGTCAAACCTGTTTATAAACTTGTAAATGCACTTTACTTATAAGTTGTTTTGACCAAGTATAATACCACATTGCCCTTGTTTAATTTTTTTTTATTGATTAATTTAATTTGTTATTCTATATTAATTTAAATAAATGATTTATATTAATTTTAATGGATTTGAAAATTATTCATATAAATTTTTAATAAAATATTTGCCTATAAAGTATTTGTTTATTTAATTCTAAAATTAAATTATAT
>JAJEJH010001260.1:0-34737 GCA_026122585.1 Anacardium occidentale | reverse complement strand
GCTCTTGGGGCTCAATTCTCTCTATAGGCTGACGTTCTTCTCTGATCACTTCTCTGACAATGTTTCTGACATCCTCTGGTCGAAGAGATGCTCTTGAGTGCTGGGACCGCCTAAGGTCACTAGTGCTCATTGGTCTAATGGAAGCACTACTCTGCTCACTCATATCTCTATCTCTATGGGATCTCCTATCTAGAAAATCACACACAGAGAATAAATATCAAGCATAACTGAAATCATACATTAAAACTTACGCTGAGAAGAAGCGAGCGACGGCTGCGGAAAACACTGTACATATAATAATAAAATATTCCTGAGACGGGAATCTCTACAGAAAACCTGCTGCTGAATAAATTTTTCTTTATAAAAGAAACTGATAAATATAATTTACTGCGAAAGTAAATTAAATATAAGCGTGGAAACCCAGGCTACTCATGTATAAATATACTGAGAAACTGTCATACAGTGTATACTAATAAGTAATACACACATATATACATGAAACTAAAGCATGCGAGCCAACATGCTATCTGCTGCTGCCGAGCCATATCCCCAAAATCTCGCAGCGGTCTCGCTCCAGCTCAGCCCTCGAATCACTGACCTGCAAAAGGAAACAAGGAAGGGAGTGAGTGACAAAGTCACTCAGCAAGCGTTTCCAAACACAACACTCGCAGGTCCAAAACTACTGATCGACTACGTGACTCGTCACGTAGAAGATCCTGCTAAACAGTTTTCTTATTCTGAATCTCTGGATATACCGAAGTATATCAATTTTCTGAGTTAATTCTTAATAGAATTCTATTCTATTGCTGTTCTGTTCTGTTCTGTTCTGATACTGTACATAACATGAAATGTGTATGCTGATGTCATGTGTATGCTGAAAACTGTAAAACTCGCCCTCAGGCTTGTTTTTTCTGAAAAACTATTTTTTCTGAAAACTCTTTCTGATAATAAAACTGTGATCTGAAGATCCTGAATATATACGTATAGTATATCTGGAAACTGTATCAGAAAACACTGTATCTGAAAATCTGCTGTGCTGGCCAGACTGATGAATACAGGGATTCGACACCCTGGCCGAGTGAGTTCAAGTCCTACTGAATCTACTGATGCACAACCAGCACTCTCTCTAACGAGCTTGGTCAGTGACCATGTCCCCTCTAGTGGACGTTGGTTTCCCTCTCTAGCGGGTGTGCGAACTCACAGGTGCCCCCTCGTATCCACCCGTATCTGATATATGAAAATCATATATGTATATATCTGAAAATCATACTGTTGGACCCTGGGATCCAGTCTGAAAATAACTGATATGGCATGCCGTGCTAATGCTGATAATCATGCATGAAATGCTGATTAATTAGCTTAATGCTGAGTTATGTGTGCTTAGAAATGGCTTAGAGTGGCTTAATTAGCTTTTAATCTCTTTTTCTGCTGATTTCTACTGTGCACGGGCGTGTGTCAAGTCGTGCTACTGGGCGTGCTACGTTCTGGAATCAACTTCATGAAAACTGGGCAAGGCACACGGGCGTGTGGTGCAAGACACACGGGCGTGCAGACTGAGGCGCACGGGCGTGTGTGCACAAGCGCACGGGCGTGTGGCTGCCATCACTTCTTCTTCCCGTGTGCAACGCACACGGGCGTGTGGAATTGGGGGAGAAAGCACACGGGCATGTGGACTCGGGCACACGGGCGTGTGTCTGGGTTTTCAGACGCACACGGTCAGCATGCACGGCCGTGTCCCATGCAGAAAAGGAGGACGCACGGGCGTGCCTCAGGGACACACGGTCGTGTGCTCGACCCAGAAACTGCAGAATACGTCTGGAAATCCAGAAATTCCCACACCAGCACTTCTACACTCAAAATCACATACAAACAACACTTTCTACTGTTGGAAGCACGCAAATAATCATCATTCATCAACTCATACATGCCATATAACATATAGAAAGCATATATCTCATGTATATAAACATATACGCACATATAAACATGGAAAGCCGCTCAATCATCCAATCATGCTTCACATCAAGCTCAAACATGCTGGAACAACTCAAGCAAGCACACATCAAGTTCACATAAGCTAGAAACAGCCAAACAGGCTCTGAACTCAGCGAAAGAGGTAAGGAAAACACTTACCTCGTGACATGGGAGCTTTTCCTCTCTCTCTAGAAGACTCTGGATCTCTAATCTGAAGCTGAGCTGCTGGGGGATCACCCTCTGGAAGTCTAGGGTTCATTGGAGCTGAGGAAGAAGAAGAGAAAATAAGCTGGGAGCTGAACTGCGCGCAACTGAAGGAAAATAAAACATATATGGCTGACTGGGCAGACACACGGTCGTGTGTCCTAGGCACACGGTCGTGTGTGGTGGAAAATAGCCATTTCCACCCCCACATGCGCGAAAACTACAACTAAACCCCAAAGGACTTCTAAATGACTCTTCTACCCCCCATAAACTCTCTAAAATGACAAATTTCACCCTTGGGTCATTACACATATGTACAATATATAGATACATACAACCAAGCCTAATTGAAATATAGAAAACCTAAATTAATTAAATGTGTGCAAGATAAATCATATTGTTTATGCTTTTCCCCTATTGTTTATGTTTTTCCTATAATGCTATTCCTTTATAGCCAACACCTATAGTCCTATTACAATTGTAATAAGACTTATTTATTATTATTATTATTATTATTTTGTGTTTTTTGAAGTTGCATTAGTGGAGAGAGGTTTGAGTGATCTTGCCTATGGAACCTACAAACACATATTTTAAATCAAGAGGATCAAATGAGTTAGAAAGTATGGATTTGTTGATTTGAATGCAACAATTGTAGGAAATTGGTGAGACAAATGTGACCTTTCATTGGTTTGAATATGAGTTAGCAACTTAGAAGTTAAGATTGAAGGATGCGAAGATTGGAAACTCCAACATAAACTTTTTTTTCTGAGTTTATTTCTAGTTGAAATTTTGCACACTTGTCCTAACAACGTACACCCATAGGAACTCTATAGTCGTAATTTGTTGGAGGAGAAACAAAGGTTTAAGTTTGGGGGGGATTTGTTGTGCACATAGTTTCAATATATTTTAAGGCATAATTCATCCAACAAGACCAAAAAGCTACATAAGAAATATTTGATTTATATTGAAAACACGTTGAAAAGCATACAATTACATTTATAGAAGTATTTATATTTTGTAGAAAAAATTGATCAAACTATGACTATCAAACATAGAAAAAGGAAACTTTCAACAAGTGGCAAAATCCTACTTAAAACAAAACTCTATAGCCATAGTTCCACTTGGCGGTAAAAGCAGAAGTTTCAGTGAGCAAGCAAAAGAGAAATAATCAAAATGTAATCCAAAATGTCTCTAAAAATCTAAGTCAAATCCATAAAGAATCCTCATAAAATATGAAGATTGTTGTTCATTAATTAAAAATCTTGCTAAATCAAGGAATTTTTCTTCTACATGGAAAGGTATAAAAACTCAAAAAGAAGTAACTCACACATATAGAGGACATACACAAAGAAAATTTGCTCATGATGCATGATGTTAAGCTAACATCGACAGAGATCAGTTTAAAAAGCATAAACCAAAGTCGAGTAGAGTATTGGGGTAGACTTCATCGTTGATAGAGCACCACACAACTCAACATATTTTTCTATACTTCTTTTGCTTTAGTTGAACGATGGTTTTAATTTTTTATTTCAGTTTTACCAAAGTCATACACGACTAATTTCCTTTTTTAGAGATAAGAGAGATCCTAACCCTTAAATTCTTAATATTTATTGTTCTCTTTGTTTTATACTACATTAATAACTACTTAGATTTGAACATGAATATTTCATTTTTTGCAATGTGTTCTGCCAAAATATATTGTATTATTTATAGACTTTTGCAAATTATCAAGAGGTTAATACTACTAGTTCATGCATAACCTAAACTTCGTGCATTCTAGTCTAGAGATATACAGAGACTCGAGTGAAGTCTTTACTTTTCATATATCATTAAAGGTTTAAGTAGTCTAAGTTACCACAAGACTGGGAGCTCATTTGACTTAAACACACTTAGTCCACCTTAAGAGAGCTACTAGGAATTTTAGAGAAAACAATTATCGAGCATATTGACAACCAGAGAGTTGAAACCAAAATTAGCAACATTAGAAAGAGAGTAGTGTTAGTGAAATCTTGACTTTAGATATAATAGAATTCATAAACTAAGAATGATTTTTAGTCGTTGGTAATTTATTTTTTTCATAATAATTTGCAATAGTTTTAACCATAGCATAAATTTAGAATAGATTCATTGCACCTATTATCATCTGATGCCTTAAATATTAAATATTTAATCACTACTAATAGTCATCTCTCTATCCCTATGGGAACAATAGCTTATATTTCTACTTGTTTATTCGTTTTTTTTTTTTTTTTTTTTTTGCGAAAGTATTGATTAACCCAACATGTTTATGGTTGAAGGATAACAAATTATGGTTTAAGGGTTATAGTTTACTATACAAATTCCTTCCTCTAATTTTGTCAAAATTTTAGTTAAAGTCATTCTATAGTTTTATTACGTTTTGTAACTATTACTGTAAAATATATTTTACAAACATAAATATAATATCATTTAACCCTCTACTAAAATATCAACATACACCTCATATGGTAAATTTTAGTTAATTTCACATAAATATCGTGTCAATCAATTAATTCCATAGATCATTTAAATTTAACAGAAATTAGATTTTAACTAAAATTTTGTATAAATACCTAGATAAATGAATTCCTTCTATGCTATCGAACTATCGATATTGGAATTTAAAATACAATGTAAGTGAAAGAAATTTTTAGAGTTTTGTGTGTTTTCAAGAGTTGATATAGTGTTTTTACATTAAAAAAAAAAAAAAGTAGTTATGAGTAAAATATTTCATTTGATATTTTTGTCAATTACATTTAACTCTTATACTTAAAACCCCTACCTACTAAACCCTAAATCGCTATCAAACTATTGATATTGAAATTTAAGAAGTAGTATAAGATAAAGAAACTTTCAAAGCTTGGTGTGTTTTTAAGAGTTGATAGTAATATATTTATATAGGAAGAAAAACAGTAATTAAGGATAAAATAGGTATTACATTTTATATTTTTATCCCTTTCATTTAACCCATACTTAAAATCCCTTTCTATTAAAAAATGACCAACCCCACACCCCCAATTGTGTTTTAAGTCTTCTACTATATGTGGTCTAATATATGGTTCTATGAATAAAAACAAAAAAGACCTTCAAAAGAATTCACTTCGACAAGATTCCAAGCTCTAATATGTCTGAATCCAATGCAAATGAACTTTATTGTAAAAGGGAAAGAAATAAAAATCTAAATTACCTGTGTTCGTATCTGTCATAGGGTAGAAAAACCCTTCTAATTAAAGTTAAATTCAAATCGAATTTATTTGACCTCGAGTTCAAGATCGAGTTTTAAGGAATTCAATTTATCAAGTTCACGAACTTAGAAAATCCAATGCAAATTGATGTTTTTTTGTTTAATAACATTTTTGAAAAAACTCATTATATAGCTCGTTAAGAAGCTTAATAAGAAGCTCATGAAACAACTCAATTAGGCTCATTAAACCTCGAGTTTGAGCTACTTCCTTGTTAGTCAAGCTTAGTTCGAGCTCGCCCAAGTTTAAGCCGATCTAACCCTACTTCTAGTTTTGGAAAATACCTATAACACCCTCGTCACCCACCCCTAACCAACAAACATGATATGTGTGGTATCTTCAAATCACGTGTGATGGTTGCACATCACATGTCATGTTCGAACCACCACAATTCTACCATTTTCAAATAGGTATTCATTTCATTTAAAATTGTACACCTACTCTTCCATGATTTTGGAAATTTTATCAAATTTGCCATAAACTCAAGGTTTTTGATAGAAATTTCAAATCTATATACAACTTAAATCCACACAAACAAACTAAATTTTTTACCCTATGGCATATTCAATTTTAAAGAAAATGATTTATTAACCCTTTTTGTAATTTCTTATGTTAGAATTCATAAAAACATCAGCGAAAAATGTAGCCCGTAAACAGAGACAAAACACACAAAATTTTTCCATTACATAAGAACATATTCAACTACATAGGAGAAGTACCTATGATTTGCTCGTCAAATCATGGCCAAGCCAAGTATGCAACAATATCTTTTTTTTAAAAAAAAAAAAAATCAATGCAGGCGTTCGAAGCTAGACTCAAGACCATTAAAGGCAATTATGGGAAGTAATCTAATCATCAACAACATTGCAAGAATCCAATGACTCTAACTGTAGAAGAAAGGGCTATCAAAACCCAAACTACAAAAAAGAAAAAATCAGTTGTACAAAATTTAATCAAGATCATGGTACACAGCTCAATTATAAAGTAATCTAATTTGCAGTGTTATCCGGTTGTGTTCAATACATGACTTCTTTTTGCATTCAAGGGCACAAAAAAGATTTGAAGGATTTGAAGGACGGGTACATAAAGCTGAACAGAACAGCTTGTTCAAGGGATGATTCACACCATTGATTTGGGGGAAGAAAAAGAAAGATAAAATTGTAAATCTACCAGAGCATATAATTGTGATCCTACCTGAGGGGAAGAAGCAACTATAATGATGAAAGTGACCAAAAAAAACTGTAGTACCCAGCCAAGGATCATGCATAGCAAGGATTATTAGTCCTGCTTGTTACGAGAAACTCTTGCTCGGTGTCTAAGCTCAGCTTTCTTCCATCTCACGATCAGGTAACATAAGGAGAAGAGGGTGTTTACCTGGGAAAGGAAAAGTAGAAAGGGAATGTTCAGCTAAATAAGGAAATTACTTCAGGAAGCTTAAAAAAAATGAAAGAAAAATCAAGTAGATAATGTAGTTCCAATACTGACCAATATAATGATTGTGATGACAAGAAGAGGTCCGGACCAGAGAACTGATAGAAAAAGTCCATGTGGATAGAAATAGTTTTGAGTGGCAAAGCTTCTCCAGTTCTTGTCAAGGATTCGATTGAGGTATTCAGCAAAATAGACACCAGCCACTGTAACAAATATTGCTTAAAAAATGATTATTATAACCTAAAAGTATTATAAGCTACAAAAGTTACAATATACGATCAGATTTAAAAGGATATAATAAAGACTTGCCACATGTACACAGGAGCATTCAAATTTCTGTTAGCCATGGAACTTAGCAAAGATGTCAGTAGTTTTCGCTCATCAACTTGACTAGGTTTTTCACCCACACTCCACATATAATTTTACAGGAAAAAAAAAAAAAAAACTCACATTTCTCTGTGGGTATTGAGGAAAAGGTCATTGTTGTTGATTTATTGATCAGAATATCTCCAACATAGGACAATACATGGCTCAGACAAAAACATATGTAAACAGCTCAAGTATACTAAATGTTTGGATGCCTACTAAAGTATAAAACCTGTTGGCAAACAAACCCGGAATAAAGACAACATCAGCAGATTAGATTGCAGTCAACCTAAATGTGGAATTTATTCCAATGAAATTCAATAAATTATTTTAAGGCCTGACTTAAATGCGTAAGATACTGCCTTCTACTGTCTTTCTTTCAAAGATCCACATCTTCTGAAAGTTAACTTCCTATATATCAGGGTGTGTATTTTCACAGAAGGGCCTAGACAACCAAAGATGAGCTTCAGGAACCTACATGATACAAATTCAATATCCATATAATGGCACGGTAAAAACCATGTACGAGTTCGAGTCAATAAGCAATAAAGGGAACTCTTCATGCCATCTAGCTCTTTTGTGAGCTAAAACCACCAAGTATGAACAAGGTCTTTTAGAATTTTGTAGGAGATGAAAAAAAGGAAGTTATTACACAAAGTTTTCAAGAGCCATAATTTAAAGATGATTGAGCAGCAGTAGAAAAATGTTGAGTGATTGCTTAAAATTTAGTAAGGCAGAAATTAGCTGAAAGAGGTCAAGATACATCTCTGAGAATCAACTGTTAGGAACAAAAATTAGGATTAAACTTCTTGAAGAGTATTCTTATCAAATGGGAACTTTACTAGGAAATTTCTAAGAAATTTGTTCCTAAAAGTGAACCCATTAGTTTGCTTTTTGTAAACAGACTATTCTGAGGAACTTAAGAATGTAGATAAAGACTTCAAATTTACATTAATATAAGAAAAAACCATTGAATTTTAAGCAAAGATACCATGGCTTTGTTTCTTGGCATTGCAAAATTAAAGAACAAGGGCAGGGTCCAGCATGGCAAGGCAAAGGAGAAGATCTTATCTACAATATGAAGTTCAATAGGGAGAAGTTTAGACATAAAATCTTTAGCTTTTAAGCAAGATTAGAATTCTTCAGCTCAGAAATCCAATGACATTCAAACTTCTTTCTCATTAACTACATCAGTACCAGTTCCCTCTCTTATGTTTGGCTTTGGCTTCACAATCCCAATATTAGTTAGCTATTATAAACAAAACAACAAAGTCCCTAAACAGTACTGCATGTAAAATTCAATAGCACTACACTTAAAGATGCCACTACCATAACAAAGTTAGACTTACATGCCAGAAGGAATAAACACATTTGGAAATTGACATTCTTCCTTGAGATAATGACCACTATCAGCAACAGGATATGAAACGCCATTAAGCCCATTAACCAAGGTTCCTGCCAATATCCAAAGAAAGAGACAAACATTTTGAGTTGGACAAAAACACGAAGCATTACATAGTAATAAGTTTTGAGCAAATACTATCAAAACATTAGCAGGAAAGCATGCAATATTTTAAATAAATACTCTAACAAGCTTCATACTCCATGGACTCTTGTGAATCTCAAGCTGAATACTACTTTCTTTCAAACAACTTTTTCACTCTTTTGTAATCATTCATATGGCGATTAGCACACGTTAAAGCTCCTACAAGATCTGTAGAAAGATGCAATTACATGTTTTTAATTTCAGAATATTATACAGTATTGATCTGAAAATGAATTGATTAAATCTGACCAGTATACGTGAGGAAATCTCTCACATACTTTGTGAGTCTTTTGAACCCGATGCGAAGGTTAAACTAGTGTTTTCAAATGAGAGGGGCAACTTGATCTAATCAATTGTCAGATTAATTGATTGGTAATTGAATCAATTAATTTATTAAATAAACTATTAAAAATAGTATATAATATGTTGTCAACACAAACTGTGATATGATCATTTTTGGTTATAGGATTTTAAAACAATTTTAACAGACGAAGGATAATTCTAAACAAGATTAAAGAGAGATCAACAATCAAACAATTAATTTATACACAATTAATGCAAATGAAACAATTTCAAGCATAATCAATTTGTGCAAACAACAACAATATAACTAAACAATTTTAAAACATATATCAAGAGTGAAGAGATTAAGAAAGCTCAGTTAATTTTAGAACGGTTTAAAGCTTTGATAACAAGCCTTTTTATATTTACTTCTCCAATCAAATCAGATTGGAATTCCACTATCTTGAAAAAGATATACTAATTGATCCAGACACATGGGAACATATGTAATTTATCCAAAAAAAAAGAACAACCATAAAATGATCCAAATCACTAAGATGGTAACAGACAAATATATGGATAGTATGGAATAACTGCTTGATGCTTCTACTATGGATTTCCAGGTATCCTCGTAAGACTGTAATAACAAATCAAGTACAAGTCAGTCAATGAGGAAAGACCCTAGAGCAGTTACCAGAAAAATTATTGTTCATACTATGAAACACCTAAGAGTAGAAATGGAAATAGGATAAAAAAAGTTCATAGAAATATAATGTAATTTACTATACTTCCAACATTCACGATGAAATATAAAGCATTTAAAGCCTAAATTAAAAGTGAAATACAAATTTAAGTTCTAGAGGACTCAGCAGACTTGATGCATAACCCATGCCCAACAACCAATGACATAAAGATATACACTTAAAGCATAATATTTCATGTATTTACTAAAATAAATAGAACAAAAATGTTATGCGTAATAAGTAGAGAGAAGCTAAAACAGGGCCCAATACCATTTCAACAATATTTTGTGATATATATATATATTGGTTTGTTGCACACTAAAAGTGGTGCTCCCATGAATTTCTTTTTTTTTTTTTTTGACAATCATACAATTTCAAATGATAGAACATTTAACAATTCTTTTTGCAACAAGCCAGGAATATATTTATCAAGTGGTTGACGAGGTCTTTATGTAATATTTGATGATAATTTTTGAGGTCTAGCTGAACCCATACTCTAAATTCAAAATCTGAAACCTTCAACATTTTATAATGACAACTACAATTTTAGACCATACCTTCATCGTGTTGTTCTAATTTTTTAGATATCTTTAAGCAACAGAGAGACAATTTAAATCTGACTACATTATTTATGTGCTATTAGATTTATCCAAATTCATTATAAGTGATACAAAAAATTTAATCGCCTTGTCCTCGACCTTAAAGCTTTTGACATTCATGACTAATGTTGTCAACACAAACTGTGATATGATCATTAGGTTTGAGGAACTTTTGTTAATATTGAAAGCCTAAATATCATAACTAAACAGATTCAAAAGGTAATACCGAGACTATTTGGTCCTGAACTTTTAAAACCAGTAATCCTAGTCAGAGATTTCTGTTTATGCGAGGTCCAGCAGCACAAGAGATATTCAGATTTCTATCTCTCAAATCAACTGTAAATAAAACATTCAATTATTTCTCATAAAAATATATATTTATTTATTTCTACTAAAGTAATGATATTTAAAAAAAAAAAAAAAAATCTCATTGATAGTGGAGACTCTTATGCAATCACATAGTACTTGTGCACATTCAGCGACCTTCCTTACAACAAGAAAGGCACTTGATTTTGACATCCTTGGATTTTCTTTCAGAAGCCTGTTGGTTGCTGGCAGTCAGCCGAGAGGGTTCTTCCACCGATTTTCTCCAAAGAGGAAAACTTGCTGTTGAGATACCTCAGTTTCCATATCACCTTTTTCATCCACAATTGCTTGTTGCAGTTTTGAGATTTCAGTCACAGAAGCAACCGCAGCTTCATTCTCACCCCTGAAGAAACAAAGGTGTTAAAAAAACTAACAAGTTAGGAGAATCGATAGAGGTATATAGATCCTTTAATAGCCTCTTACAGCCTTACTCTCTGCATATTTGTAATACCCCTCCTGCTATATATTATTATAGACCATTTTTTTTTATAAATATATATATCTCTAATATATAATAGTAGGTACTACTCTGACTGTTTACTGAAATTATGCGGAAGCTGGTTTAAACATCTGTGATGGGACACTAAAACCCACTGTACAGTATCCTGAATAAAAACTCGTGTTTATAAAATAATAATAATATCTGAAAACATAAAAAAATACTATATAATCAGAATACATGAGCAATCCAAAGCTTGCAAGGCACAAACATGCTATTTGTTGAAACTGAACATATATACATACATATATAACTGAAAACTCGGGTGAAAACCCGCTCAAGCCATATCCCACACACCAGCCATCTCGTGCTCCAAGCTCAGCTCCCCGAAACACCAACATGCAAGAAAGGAAACTTAGGGGAATGAGTGACAAGTTACTTAGTAAGCATCTCCTACCTCTACCCTCGGGTAGGCTCTAGACTAAGCTGCCGCTGTTGACTAATTGCTATCTAGGTGAATTTAACTAAGTTCCTGATAGCCTAATAGCTTCTTCTAATCCTTTTACTTTTCTTAATAATTCTTGTGTTCTGTTAGACTTAGCTGAATTTTTTTATTTCTTTATTTCTGACGTATACCGTGCAGCTAAATCTTTCTTTTATTTCTTATCTTATATGATTTTGGTCTTACTGTCTGTGTACTCTGCCGTGCTATGTACTATGTATCATGGTATGCTGAAATCATGCTATTTGCCCTTAGGCCTGTTTGCTGAAAATAGGTTTTTGAAAACTGCTATTAGGATCTGAAGATCCAAAACACTGAAAAACTAAATAAAACTATTTCTGAAATCTCTATATCTGAAGATACCTGCTATGCTGATCAGACTGATGAATGTAGGGATTCGACATCCTGACCAAGTGGGCTAAACCATGCTAGTGAAGTGTCAGTAAGCTGAAATGTCCTACCATACAAGTCCTTAGACTAGTAAGCTGAAATCTAACCAATCTGACTGAAGTCAGAAAGCTGAAATCCTACAGATGCCCCCTCGAATTCACCCTTACTAATTGACCCGAATATTGAGCCCTGAATACTGAAAACTGATGCAAATGGATCACTTGATCCCTTTTTCTGAAAACACTGTTTAACATGCTATGTTGAATGATGCTATTCATGCATGCTATCTTTTCAATTCTCTTTTCTTTTTGATTACAGTTTATCTTACTGTTGTACTGTTTCTGTTTGTATTTGTTACTGTTTTCCTGTTTCTATTCTATTTCTGATTCTGTCTTTATTTCTGTTTTTTAACCGTAACCTATCACTAGATTACGCTGTTTAAGTCTGTTGATGAGTTTCTCGTTCTATTGCGAGATTAAAGAGCGATTTTGGAAAATATCTTATTCTTTTTCTCCTTACTTTTCTTTTCTTCTTTTCTTGTTATTGAAATTCTGCTTGTTTCTTTTCTTTTTCTCATTTCTATAAGGCGCACGCGCGTGCATTATCGGACGCACGGGCATGCATGCAGATGCACGGGTCGTGAGCCGGTTGTATAGCCCAACCGTGCAAGGCTCTGAAAATTCTGACTAAAATCTCACACTTGGCTAACGCACGGGCGTGACCCTCGAGTGCACGGGCATGACCCCCTTACTAAAAGCTGGTCATGTATGCCTCACATACACGGCCGTGACCTTGCCCAAACCAGAATGCACGGGCATGCATCCAGCCCTCTTTCGACACCCATGGTCGAAATTCGCAAGATCACACCAAAAACTCAACCCAAACTCATCACATTTCAAAATAAACATACTAGCATGCAACATACACTGCTAATAAGTTAAAAACATGCATCAATCACTGAGAACACCCAACCAAGGAAACACAAACCCAAGGAAACATGGAAAAGGTAAGGGAATACTTACCTGGAGCTGCTAAGATCTTCTATCTCTCTATCCTCGGCTGAATCTTAGCTGGAATGACTGCTAAAGTTGACTAATCTCTCCCTAAAAAAGCTAGGGTTTCCTAGAGAGAAAAAAAAAGGGAAAAACTGACTGAAATGGGCGGAGGAAAAACATTGGTTTATATACCAACAGACATGCACGGGCATACAACAAACATGCACGGGCGTGCATAGCGAGAAAGGGATGCACGGGCGTGTGTCCAAAGACGCACGGTCGTGCTCCTTCCACAAGCTGCATATAAAGCCAACAAACGACCATTCTACCCTCCAATCTCACTGAAACAGATTTCTAACTGAGAAATCTCTCTTCTAACCTCGATTCAAGGCTTAAAAATGACCATTCTAACCTCAGACTGTTACAATCTCCCCCTCTAATAAAAATTTCGACCTCGGAATTCCTCTTCTAAACTGCTCTAAGGGGAAACTCTCTTTCTAGCTCAACTCTATAGAAGGTAAACTTGGGCTAGGCTGCTCTTAACTCTTTTTTTACTCTCTGGAAGCAAGTTGACGTCCTTGGACATCTCTAGTACTAAACTTCTTCCTTTGCTTTCGCTGTGCACTCTGATCCACTTACTTTGAACCCTGCCCAAGTTTGATCCTGTAAAACTGGGAACAAATCTGGCCAAATCATTAAATCAGGTTGCATACTCTTTTACTGTACTTGACCCCTGAGTCAACTCAATGAATTCCTGAGCTTTGGCATGTACCATGTCTGCGCTCCTGAACTCTTCATCAAATATCTGTCTAAACTCTACTCAAGTCAAACTATCTTTATTGACTGCTGTCTTCACGAGATTCCACCAAATCTGTGCTTCTCCTCTGAGCATAAACACTGCATATTTGACTTTCTCTCTGTCTGACATGCTGAATAAACCCATAGTACTTTCTATCGCCTCTATCCAATCCTCTGTAGTGGGCAGATCTCTAGAACCACTGAACTTAGGAGGCTGATGAGCTCCTAGCAAACTGAAAATGGGATATATTCTCTCTGTATCTCTGACACCCACTAACTCTATCTCTGAATTGTGTCTTTGCCTTGGCATCTAAAAACTACGCCTTGCTGGCTCTAGGTAACCACCCCGAACAGGTTCCTGATGATCTCTTCTCTCAGGCTGCTGAAATTCTTCTCTCATCACACCTCTGATCATCTCTCTGACATCTTCAATACTGACAGATCTTCGAGAGCTTTGGGAACCTCTTCTAGACCTTTCTAAACTACTACCCTCATCTGCCCAAAATCTAGGAAAACGGGACCTCATATCTAAAATTACACAAAAAAGGGTTATGATCTACTGCCTATACTGAATCTTCTACTGAGATACTTACACTGAGCAAGACATGAACTGTAGTTGTTGGGATATGCCAGCTCTATGCTCCTGCACTTTAGAAAACAATGCAGGCTGAAAAACATTTTTCTGAAAACATTGGCTCAGAACTAACCCTGATGGCTCAAAACATGCTCTGATACCAACCTGTAATACCCCGCCTGCTATATATTACTATAGACCATTTTTTTTCTTTATAAATATATATATCTCTAACATATAACAGTAGGTACTACTCTGACTGTTTACTGAAATTATGCGGAAGCTGGTTTAAACATTTGTGATGGGACACTAAAACCCACTGTACAATATTCTGAATAAAAACTTATGTTTATAAAATAATAATAATATCTGAAAACATAAAAGATACTGTACAATCTGAATGCATGAGCAATCCAAAGCATGCGAGCCGCAAACATGCTATCTGCTGAAATTGAACATATATACATACAAATATAACTGAAAACTCGGGTGAAACCCCGCTCAAGCCATATCCCACACACCAACCATCTCGTGCTCCAAGCTCAGCTCCCCGAAACACCATTCTGCAAGAAAGAAAACTGAGGGGAATGAGTGACAAGTCACTCAGTAAGCATCTCCTAACTCTACCATCGGGTAGGCTCTAGACTAAGTTGCCGCTGCTGACTAACTGTTATCTAGGTGAACTTAACTAAGTTCCTGATAGCCTAATAGTTTCTTCTAATCCTCTTACTTTTCTTAATAATTCTTGTGTTCTGTTAGGCTTAGCTAAATTCTTTTATTTCTGACGTACACCGTGCAGCTAAATCTTTCTTTTATTTCTTATCTTACATGATTCTGGTCTTACTGTCGATGTGCTCTGCCATGCCATGTACTATGTATCATGATATGCTGAAATCATGCTATTTGCCCTTGGGCCTATTTACTGAAAACATGTTTCTGAAAACTGCTATTAGGATCTGAAGATCTAAAACACTGAAAAACTGAATTAAACTATTTCTGAAATCTCTGTATCTGAAGATACCTGCTATGCTGATCAGACTGATGAATGCAAGGATTAGGCATCCTGATCAAGTGGGTTAAACCATGCCAGCGAAGTGCTAGTAAGTTGAAATGTCCTATCATACCAGTCCTTGGATCAGTAAGCTGAAATCTAAACCGAAGTCAGAAAGCTGAAATCCTACAGATGCCCCCTTGAATTCACCCTTATTAATTGACCCGGATATCGAGCCCTGAATGCTGAAAACTGATGCAAGTGGATCACTTGATCCCTTTTTCTGAAAACATTGTTTAACATGCTATGCTGAATGATGCTATGCATGCATGTTATCTTTTCAATTCTCTTTTCTTTCTGATTATAGTTTATCTTACTGTTGTACTGTTTTTGTTCTGTATTTGTTATTGTTTTCCTGTTTCTATTCTGTTTTTGTTTTTGATTTTGATTCTGTCTTTATTTCTGTTTTTTAACTGTAAGCTATCACTAGATTACGTTGTTTTAGTCTGTTGATGAGTTTCTTATTCTATTGTGAGATTAAAGAGCGATTCTGGAAAATATCTTATTCTTTTTCTCCTTACTTTTCTTTTCTTCTTTTCTTGTTATTGAAATTCTGCTTGTTTCTTTTCTTTTTCTCATTTCTATAAGGCGCACGGGCATGCATTATCTAACGCACGGGCGTGCATGCAGATACACGGGTCGTGAGTCGGTTGTGCAGCCCAACCGTGCAAGGCTCTGAAAATTCTGACTAAAATCTCACACTTGGCTAACGCACGGCCGTGACTTTCGAGTGCACGGGCGTGACCCCCTCACTAAAAGCTAGTCGTGCATGCCTCGCATACACGACCGTGACCTTGCCCAAACCAGAATGCACGGGCATGCATCCAGCCCTCTTTCGACACCCACGGTCAAAATCTGCAAGATCATACCAAAAACTCAACCCAAACTCATCACATTTCAAAATAAACGTACTAGCATGCAACATACACTGCTAATAAGCTAAAAACATGCATCAATCACTGAGAACACCCAACCAAGGAAACACAAACCCAAGGAAACAGGAAAAATGTAAGGGAATACTTACCTGGAGTTGCTAAGATCTTCTATCTCGCTATCCTTGGCTGAATCTTGGCTGGAATGGCTGCTAAAACTGACTAATCTCTCCCTAAAAAAGCTAGGGTTTCTTGAAGAGAAAAGAAAAGGGAAAAGCTGACTGAAACGGGCAGAGGATAAACATTGGTTTATATACCAACAGGCATGCACGGGCGTACAACAAACATGCACGGGCGTGCATGGTGAGAAAGGGACGCACGGGCGTGTGTCCAAAGATGCACGGTCGTGCTCCTTCCACAAGCTGCATATAAAGCTAACAAACGACCATTCTACTCTCCAATCTCACTGAAACAGATTTCTAACTGAGATATCTCTCTTCTAACCCCGATTCAAGGCCTAAAAAAGACCATTCTAACCTCAGGCTGTTACAATATTCCTGATACTAAACTCTCCCTAGAAGTTATAAAAAACTATGGAAAAGTCAAGGCATAACAGTAATTTGACCTCAACTTCTCTGGAAAAGTTAGACTGGCTCCCTCCTCATCTACATTCTTAGTAATGCCAGCATCCTTAATTTTTTGCTCTGCAAATAACCTCTCAAGGAGTTCTGCAGCCATTACTCCATCATCAGGGGCACCCATTGTTGCCTGTCAACCAAGAAAATGCACTAACAAATCCATGTACCATTAACTTATCAACATATTCTGGAGTCTGTTACAAAAGATTGTTATTTTGGTGATTCTGACAATTTTTATGTTTATGTTCCATGTGAAGCAAACTGTAAAAAACAAAACTTACTTGCCAAGTCTTTACAGCACGTTCAGCTCCACTTGAGAAACTGGAAAAGTCCATGTCCTCCTCACCCGAGTAAAATCCCCATTTTAGCTATGCTTCTTGTCACAATCACATGTATTATTGTAGAAAATCAGAACCTATAAGACATCCGCATTAACATTATTGTCATAATTACTCAAGAAAGAGAACATGAAGAAATGGAGCGAAGAATGGGAAAACTTAAAACAAACTCATCTGTGAATTAAGTTAGCACATAAAACAAAGTTAGTACATACCTATGTAAAGTTGCACTCAACTTCAATTGGGGACACTTTTTCAAGATCATTTATTAGGAAATTGTATTGCAGAGTGATAATGTTTCAGCCATTGATTAAGATTATTCACAAGCTATTATAAAAGCCAATATATTTATTTTGAAGAGGCTGACGAATTCATATGACTACAATTTTTATAAAATTCATGTTGATAGCCCTGAAAGCCGCGATTAAGACATTGTAGAAGCAAAATATTTATATAATTAGCTAACTGAAAAGAGTTGGATTAATGGAACTGAATTCCATTCCATGCAGCAAATGCAAATAACTCAGCTTACAAAGATGACAAGACAAGCACAATGTGTATAGAGATTTAGGATTGTGCAGACTGATTTTGGGGATGTCTCGTCCAGTCCAGCATTTCAAAATCCAATTTAACAAAACAAATAATGTTAGGAAACGTAATTTTACAATTGAATACGAATTGAAGGACATTTTACTTACCACTCTAATTCATGCCTTGCGATTGCTTCTTTCTTTTACTAATTGGTGGGACTTGTTCAACTTGATTTAGACAATTGCATGGATTCTACTATACGCAAAGACAATTCCACTCTAGCTTGTTTTGATTCGTGTAATAAAATAACATTTTTGACTACCATGTTCTTTCAAAAGTAGTGAAATTTTTGCAGTCATAGTTATATTTTAATCAAAAGTTCCAGTTTCTTAATGCTCAATTGATCTAATAACATTCAGACAAAGGGGAATAAAATTATATTTCCTTTAATTTCAAAACGAGTTCCCTCCATTTATTCATCATCATGAATCAATGAAATGATATCTAGACATCTCAGCCAACGAAAGCATAGATAAAACCTGGAATATGTGCAGTTGTTTGAACTGCTTTAACCGGGACCAAATAAATTTGAAAGTCTTACTTTTGACAGGAAAGGAAACTTCTAACTTCAATAGCTGCTAATGGTCCCAATCATTATACATAAAATTCTTACAACAGAGCACGGACTATATGCATTCATGTTATGAAATCCATAAATATCTTAGATGTAATAGTGGCAAATACTTTCAGCACGTAGCATTTCATTAATTTGTATAAGCAAATCTGCCCAAAATAGTTAACAGAAGAACAAACAAACTACAGAATAATGAAAACTCATAAACTGACACAAACACCTAAAAATAAATTCGAGAGCAAGGTACATCAGTTGGATCCTAGCTTTTCTTATGAAGTCCACTGGGTTTCTTGTCAGCTTCTTTGGAACAGGACACAGCTCCAACCTCAGAATCAGAAGCAGATGGAGCCTCAAGTGGCATAAGAAAAAAAGCATAACACTAACTATTAACCTGTTTTATCAAACATAACAATAGCTAAAGATATTGAAAAAGAAAAAAAATATAAAAGTTGTTACAAAAACGTCATATTTCCTTACCGGAGAATAGAACGAGACACGCGCAGAGAGGACTAACCTTCTCAACTGCAAGCACGAAACAAATAAAAAAGCATAAACACAAAGGAAATTAAAAAAAAAAAAAAAAAAGGAGAGAACAATATAATCCTTAATTCACTAATCTGCTCCTATTCAAAACATATAACAGAGTATTTCAATATACAGATTCTTAACTAAAAGAAAAAAAAAAACATAAACACAAAGAAAGGATCAAATAAAGAAGTATATAAAGGGTATTGTAATATTTATTTCATTTTTTATTCTAACTAATTAATTAGTTTTTTATTTAATTCTTTTTAAATATTCTAACTAATTAATTAGTTTTTTTTTTCCATTTAACTTAGGAATTTTAACCCTAACTATATAAAGGGTATTGTAATATTTTCACAAACAAGTTTTAAGTTTTTATCAATGATATTTTCAAATTGAAAATTTGTTTATCCTTAATGTAAGAGTGTTTCTCCTTGTCCTTGATTGAACCAAAATAAACACAAACTCTATAGGAATTAATCAAAACTATAGTTTCAATTAAAGGTGGGGTTCTAAATACTTAAATTCTTCAAGATTTCAGTTTGATTAAATTATCCAAACACCAAAACTTTGTAAAACTTTCTTGGGCAATTTATTCAATTTGGTATCAAAAGTCTTTGAGTTTCATTTGATATGTTTTGCCAAATTTTGTAATTACACACTCATGCTCCTAATCCTCACCAAACTATACTCTAGCACCATGAAAGCCTGGTACCCTCCATCAATCTCTGCTCTATATGGATCACTACAAGTGTCATCAGTTCGTGCATTGGTTGGAAGCATTCTTTTTCCATAAAAGAATTTGGTAAAGCCTTCAAATACAAGTAGGTGTTTCGTAAACACCCAATGTGTGTTTATTTTTCATACATAATCGAAAAACATGTATCTTATGTGGATTTCTGAACGTTTATTTGTTTTTAAATAATATTTGTTACATGGTTGCCCCTCCAATAAACTAGGGTTTCCTAACAGTGGGTAGGTTAATGGTCCCTAATCTCAACATATGAGGGATTCGCCTAACTCCCACACATTCAATAAAACCCCCTATATTAGAAAGGGTTTCATATATCGACAGTTGTATAATACAAAAACAAATGTATCTATTATAATTTATAATGGAAATCAATATTTTAATGAAGAACTACAAGCAAATAAATTTTTGTACCTAAAAATCTAATGGATAACCCAATAAAGAATAATTAGTGTTAGGGGGTTGCATAGATGGTGGGTATTGACGAGAAACCTTCTTGTAACATTTCAAAATAGCTCAACTCATTGATTTTGTCATCCTTTTCCCCAACTTCGACCCTTATAGGTACCAAATGAAAGCATCTGAATCATCCACCAAAACTAGGGTGTGATTACGAACTGTCTTACGATTATTAGCGCCCATCATACCCTTATGTAAAAAATAAAGAATTGTGAGCTTCATATCATCCTTATCATTGGAGCCCTATGATCTTGACTAAAAAACTGCATGCAGATCCGTATAAGTACCATGTCCACAACCCATAAAGTATCATCATCGAAGGTATGGATCTAAAGACATTGCAACATTAAATTCCATGTTGTTGTCATTTCTAAAATATAATGCCATCATCTAAGTAAACTCTATGAGCTCGAATAGCACATCAACCATAAGAAAACTCTATGAGCCCGAACAACACATCAACCATATTTAATTGAAACCAAAACTTGACACCTAGATCACATTGATTAACTTGTCAAAATAGAACTAAGTGGATGAGCACTACACTGAATCATTGCTTTTCAAGGTCTAAATAATGGCCAATGCAAGTCTCTCAAGAAAGGCTATACTGAGCCTCTGTAAACCTCTCTTAAATGTTCATTCTTATGTCTATATATGACAGGATTGTGAATGTGATCCAAAAGTTGTAGGTGTTACTGTACCTCAATTCACCTTCATAGTGACCTACCAAAATTCTTTGAAAAAAATTACCAATGACACAAAATAATTTACTCGTTAAAAATAAGTTTGCAAAGACCAAGTCAAGACTAGTCAACTATAAATTGGTCGCCTTTTCCATAAAAATTAACAACTATTGCAGGAGCAATGTTTTCCATTAGGTTTTTCATTAACTTTAATGGAAAAAGTAATAGTCAATCGTGTGTGAGCGGTTAGCATTTAGCACAGGTGGAAAGCGTTTGGGGTAAGCGACAAGTCTAAATGGTTACCTAGAACTATAAATGTTGACTATTTTCCCTCCTCCTCAAGCTTCCGATAGCCAATTTCTAATAGATTTCATCACTTCAATCCAAAAAAAAAAAAAAAAAAAGAAGCGCCCAATACTAGCCAGAATCATTAATAACTCAAGCACAAACAATTTTCAACCTTAAATTATACATACTAATATAAACCCTAAACCTTAAACCACCAAAAAATTGCTATTTGTGACATTTGCGTAATCTATATAATACATCTCTTTCATCTCGTTATACGAACAAAACCCCTCTGTTTGTTCACCGAAATTTTGGAAATAAACCCAAAACCCTAATCGAATCACATTTATCATATAAACAAAATTATTTCCATCACAAACTCAATTGAAACCGAAAACAACACTAACTGGGTATGTCATTTTGCCCGTGATGCAATTGCTACGTCTAAACAGAATAAACGATCATACCAAAAAGTTCTTAATTTCATGGAGGGCAATAAGTGTTTGTATGAAAATAATGGTAAGCGTGTTGGTTGCCCCCTTTAATAACAAGCGGCATTTTGGGTAAGTTGTTAATAATTGATTAAAAATGTATAAAATTAAATTTTAGACTAAAAATGTATAGACGGTTTATTAAAAGACTACTTTGATTTTTAATGAATATCCCTAAAAAGAGTAGTAGGGAACTTTGTTACAATGTTCTTAAACAATAGGGACGTATACGTGCTTGTATTAAACAGTTGGAAAAGTTTAACCATCATCGACCATTGACCCGAAACTTCATCGTATTAGCTGTACACTGACGGGAAAGTTCATGGCTGGTGTTAGGTACTTAATTTTTAGTATTCTGTTTCTGTAAAGTATATAAAAAGATTATTATCTTTTAGCAGTATCTTTCCCTAAGTCAATTGTGGTAGAAGTTGACGGCTTCATCTTCTTCAGTGACTGATCCTCCAGAAAAGTGTGAAGTTTTCATCAGTTTTCGAGGTGAAACCCGGTACGGATTTACCAGCTATCTTTATAATGCTCTACTTAGGGCAAAGGTTGATACTTTCATGGATAGAGATCTTGAGAGAGGAGATGACATTAAACCATCACTCCTCGAAACAATTGACAAGTCAACGCTTTCAGTCGTCGTCTTCTACCAAGATTATGCATCTTCCGGATGGTGTCTTGATGAACTTGCGAAGATCATTGAATGCAAAAATAGAGCTATAAATAAGCAGATCGTGTTGCCGATTTTCTATCACGTAGATCCAGCAGATATAAAGAATCAAAGTGGGACTTTTCGGAAGGCATTGGCAAAGCTTAAGAAAAAATATCGCAAAAATGTGCAGAAAACACAAAGATGGAGACAAAACGAGCAGAAATGGCGAGATGCTTTGACGCAAGCCGGAAATATATCTGGCCACGATACAGAAACCACAAGGTAACTGTTACGTTTTTGCCGTTTCCATAATTTTTACGTTTTACCGAAGCAGATAATTTCAATTATTTATTATTTATTATTTATTTTTATTTTTATGATTCGATTGATATCAAAAGTGCGCTTTGTATTGGAACTTTGAACTCAACACACCAAAAACAGAAATAACAATTTACGGAAGGATCTCTAAAATTTCCGAAAAAATAGAAACTTACAGGAAAAATAATGCAATGAATTTTGAGGCTTTAAACATTAGCTAACCAATAATAATTTTCTTAAGAAGAAAATGTTTTTCTAAAATACGTTCTAAACAACCCTGATTACCGTCATCCTCCTTATGTCCAACAACCCTAACCCACCTAATTGTCCTTGCAATTTAAAAAAACAAGCCATTCCAACACCATAACTGATCCCCAGTACAACAGGCGGCAAAATTGGTCGCAAAACGCGACTGACATTTTTTAATTGATTTGGGTTGGATTCATAGTCAGTAGCTTAACATGTTTGTTAAATGGGTTGGGTTCCAGCCGAAGGTTCTCAAGTCGCAATCCCGTTTCTGACACATTCTGTTTATCAGATGCGAAGCCATTTAGGACACAATCTGTTACCAATTTCAATTTATGATAGGCTAAATGCCAAGGCCCACCCAAGGTTTCCTTAAATGACAAACTCCCACCCATGAAAGTTTAAAAAGCAAAATATCCATTTTTTTTTATGAAAATACCAAAATACCCTTTATAAAATTCAATAATATTAATATTAAAATAAAATTTAATATAAATAATAGAAATAAAATATAGAAAATAATAAATATTTAAAAAAACAGCCACCACTACCGTCAGCATTACTAACGGTAGTGGCTGCCTTCAACCTCACTAGTTGGCCAAAATGTTTGATATCGACCATTTTTAACAATTTTAAATGGTGGAGACGGTCAGATCTAATCACTTTCATCAGATTTTTTACGACCATTCCGCCATTGTGGCGGCCAGATGAGTCAATTAATACAATTAAGTGACCATTTTCGATCACTCGATGAGGTTAAAAGCGGTCATCGTTTCCGACGGCGGCGGTTACTTTTTTAAATATTTATTATTATTTCAATATTATTTTATATTTAATTTTTTTTTAAAAAATTATTTGTAATTTTTATCCAAAAAGATAAAAATACCCCTCCGATTTTAGTCAATGGTGGGTATTTAGCTTTTCAAACTTTTATGAGTGTGATACCATTTAAGGAAACCTTGGGTGACGATATGTCGTTTGGCCTTTGTAATATGATAAGTTTGTTTATTATAACAAAGTAAGTCAATCCATAATATGGTTTTTAATTAATAATTATAATTTTGAAAATGAAAACAAACCGAATTTAAAATTGGCATAAGTTAAATGTAAACTAAAAAAAAGGAACATATTAAATTAGTAAAGTTTTGAAATCTAAGACATTAAGATAAATTGTAAACGAGAAAAATATAATTAAAGCAAAATTTATCTATTTTGATATTACTAATCTACAAACTATATTGGTCATTATTTATACATATGACTAATCTAGTATTTTTTTTAATTTAATGAAATAATTACTCTATTAGAATATATATATATATATATATCTACAAAGTATTATAGAGATGGCTGGAAATCGTTGACAAGCTTGAAACTAGCCATTTTCAATAATTCTTGATAGTAAAGAAAGTCAAATCTAACTATCAATTGAACCAGATGGTCGAAGATTAACATTGGTGATGCTACCAAAGGCAGTTGCTGTTTTTTTTAATTTTTATTATTATTTAATATTTTTATTAAATTAAATTTATTTTTTTAATTTTTATATAAAAAGACAAAAGTGCTCGTTTAACCAATTAAATTTAATTGTTCTCTTTGATTAACATGTAGGTATTTAATTTTTTAAAAGTTTTTACGTAAAAATTTGTGATTTAAAGAAACCTTGGGTGGGAATAATTCAATTGACCTTCATATTAACCAGTCAATTTAATGAATCAATGTGACAAAGTCATAAGAAGTGTTATAAAGTTGAAAAAAAAGAAACTCTTCAAGAGCAAATGATTAGACCGTAGATTATAAATTAATTTCCCATAATTTGAACTCTTTAGTTACATTTGATTATTAAAAACATTGATCAGACCACAGAGAGCCAATGCCGTGGGAAAGGCTCCCCCATTCCCCACACTATTTAGATTTTGGTCCAGGTTCCCTCTCCATTTCCACATTACAATTTAACTAGTAAAAGGTTGGATAATCCCCACATGTGAAATTATTTCCCAACTCCAACCTATTCCCCAATAGATAGGATTTAATTACGTTTATTTTTTAGGATTACGACTTTTTTAATAAAATGACAACATATATTTTATTTAAATCTTATAGTACACACATCTAGATTCCTCAGTGAATTTGATATATTTATATACAAACTCTTTCTTGTTTTATAAACTTTTAATTACCAAAAAAAAAATATTTATGTAAGAAACATTTTGACTAAAGCTAATATACATATACATATACATATACATATACATGCATACATATATATGTGTGTGTGTGTGTGTGGAGTGCATATTCTATATTTTTCATTTCATTCTTGTTTTGTTAATATATTTCTCATGTATTAAGGATATACTGTAAATAACAACATACATACTCAGTAGGTAAACTACTATATTGTATTTCTCTTCATTAGGTGAAAAAAAAGAAAGTTCATATTTTGAATATTTTGATTGATTCATATTTTGTTATTATTTGGTTTCACATAAATGGTAGGGACGAAGCTGACCTTGTAGATGAAATTGTCAATAATGTTTTGAAGAAACTGAATCATGTGCATCCAAGTGATAATAAGGCCTTGAAAATTGGAGTGCAATCAAGCATCACAAAAATTGAATCTTTACTTCAGAATGGACCAAAAGACAGACTTCATATTGTTGGGATTTGGGGATTGAGTGGTATAGGAAAAACTATTGTAGCTTGGGCTATATTTAACAGTATCAAGAATCAATTTCAGAAGTCTTTCTTTGTTGAAAACATTGGGAAAGAATTAAGATTAAATCTCAATAAAGAATTGACCTTGACAAATCAAAATCTAGATAAAAAAAAGTTCTTATTATTCTAGATGATGTCACTTCGATAGACCAAATAGAATCTCTAATTGGTAATTTGGTAAATGACTTTGGTCTTGGAAGTCGAATTATTATAACAACAAAGGATAAACAACAAAGGATAAACGAGTGCTTACAAATTATAATGTGCCTACCAATAATATATACAAGTTGAGGGATTATCAGATTCTGAAGCTCTTGAACTCTTCTGTTGGCATGCCTTTAAAAGAAAGGAACCCATTTCAGATTATCGTTCTTTGTCAAAGAAGGTAGTAGAATATGCTAATGGTGTTCCGTTAGCTTTGATAATATGTGGTGAATATTTATGCAAATGGAAGGACGACTTAGATGTTTGGAAAAGTGCAATAGATAAACTACAAGTAAGCCCCCTTGAAGGAATTCAAAAGGAGCTACAAGTAAGTTACAATGAACTAGATGGAGACAGTGATAAGAAGGATATATTTCTTGATGTTGCATGTTTCTTCAAATGGCATAGCAAAGATTTTGTATTGAATTACTTGATTGCCAATTATGGGTGTAGGAGCAAGTCCGACTTAGATTATCTTGTTGCTAAGTGTCTTATAGGTATTACATCTAATGACAAGATAGTAGTGAATAATTTGTACTAAGCAATGGCTCAAGAAATTGTTCATCAAGAGTCTAAATACGCAGAGGAATGTAGTCGTTTGTGGAATCATAAAGATATCTCCTCTATTCTGAGACGCAATACGGTAAGAGTTACCAAGAAATTTTTTTATTTCTATTTAGTTTCTCTCAAGATGTAGTGGAAAATTACCTTAGAAAATATCATTTTCAGTTTTACATTGTATGCATATACATAGAAAAATTCTCTAATCAGGACCATCGTAACATAATTATATTAAGATCATGCTTAAATATCACTAGATCTATTTATTGAATAAATAATATTTTGCGTTTACAGATCCACTGGTAAATATGTATGGTCCAGATATAATTATATCATAATAATCTTAACTAGATATAATTATGTATGTAGGTATGTATGTATATGTATATATGAAATGTTGGATGTTAACTTATCCTTTTTTCTTGTTTATTAGGGAACTAAAGCAGTTGAAGGCATATGTTTGAACATGGCTGAATTAGACAGAATACCTTTAAAAATTAAAGGTTTTGGAGAAATGCGTAACTTGAGATTGTTCAAACTATATAACCCACACTGTAAAGAGAATACAGAGAATAAGGTGCTTGCTTGCGAAGGCCTTGAGTTTGATTTTGATAAACTAAGGTACCTCTGTTGGCATGGATGTAAATTGGATTTATTGCAATCAAAATCTGACACCGATTGCCTTGTCGCACTTGACATGTCTCTTACCGAAGTGGGAACACCGTGGCCTAATGCTAAGGTATATGTTGATATTTACTTGAACATATATTTTGTTATAATTTACATTGAGATATTCCCGGATGTAATCAATCTTGCTAATTTTGATTCCAGAATGTTAAGATTTTGTTTAAAGGATAGATTCAAATATAAAATCACATAGCTTGATTTGGTTCCACTAAGTGAAAAATAACCAGGATAAACATAGTCAGAATACACTATAGGATGTCTAGCACCATATATCATGGTCTAATATGATTAAATTAAACTGTCAGATCATACTATTAAATACGGGACTGAAGTTTTATATAATTTAGCATAGTTTAGAGTTAAAATATATTATTTCATGAAAAACATGTGTTTAATAAATTACTAGATTTTATAACTCGATTAATCCTTTAATAAAATCTACATATTTAAGAAATTATGATTATTGAGATAATTATAAATGTCCTAATCTCATCGTTATTAATAATGTGATCCATTCCTTATTTTGTTTGTTACAGTGTTTTGATAGCCTAAAATATCTTAATCTGAGTCACTCCGAGCATATCAACATACCTGATTTATCATGCTTCCCCAATCTGGAGAGATTGATTGTAGAAGGATGTAGGAATTTGCATCAGCTTTCCTCTACTATTAAGCACCTAAAGAAGCTTCTTTTCTTGAATCTGAGGCACTGCGTAAACCTTGAGAGTCTCCCGAGAAATATTTGTAAACTGGAATCTCTAGAACATCTTCTTCTCTCAGGCTGTTCCGGACTTGATGGATTCATGCCTGACGACTCAGGAGAGGTTGAGAAGATTCCATTGTGCTTCAGAGACCTATCTAAGTTATTGCATCTTGAATTAGGCAACTGTGAGAACCTTCAATCCTTTCCTGAGCTTCCAAGTAGTTTACAATCTATAGATTCTCACAGCTGCCAGTTAATGGAAGCATCATCAGCCTTGTCAATTCTATGCCTAAACAAGAAATCCGCGAGAGTTAACTTAAGCAACTGCTTCAATCTGGATCAAAATGCACTTCAACGCAATATTAAAGTTGTTTTAGAGGAATTTAAGGTATAGTCTTTCTCACTCGTTTAATTAATTGCTTCTTCAAAAAAAGAATGTCTCATGTCAAGATACTGATGACTTATTGGCACAGAACCTTTGTTGTCAAACACGAGCTTGTATCTGTTTCCCTGGAACTGAAATCCCAGAGTTTTTTGAATTTACTCATCAAAACAAGGGAACTTCTGTAACTGTCAAGCTCCCACAAAGTCTGTCCAATTGGATTTTTCTCAGTTTTGCTGTGAGCGCTCTTGTAGAGTTTCGTAACCATGAAAATAAGAGCAACGGATTGGAAATATTTTATGAATGCAAAGATGGCACAACCATACTTCATAGTGGTAGCTTGAAGAGTTGGGAATGTGAGGCTGGCCCGCGCAATGTAAACAAAGATCACGTTTTCCTAGGATATGATTTCCTCAAGTATGATGCAAGAACCTGTAACAAGGATGAGATGACCATCCAGTTTTATGTTATGGATGCAAACGGAAATTGTGTAGATATCCATGTTTGTGAGGTGAAGATGTGTGGATTTCGTTTGTTGCGTTGTCAAGATATAGAGAATCCCGCAGAAGTTGCAGTTACTCGCGAGGAGGTAGAGGAAGACGAACAGCGACGCAAGAGATTGAAACTTTCAGATTATTTTGAGCACGACCCCAACTCTAGCTAATCTCTCATTTCTTGGTTAGTTCTCTTTTCACTTATCACACTGTCTATTTGTTGGGTCCATTATCTTTTTTTTGTATGTGAAAAAAATTTGATATTTCCAAATTTAAAAGATAAAAATTATCATTTGACTTGGTAAATAAGATAAGGCTAAACCAATTTATTCCCACCCAAGGTTTCTCCAAAAGATAAATTCTTATTCAAAAATTTTTAAAAAATCAAATACCCACTAAGTAATTAAATTTTTTCAATTTTATTAATATTTTTAATGACATAACTTAAATGCCCCTTCAATAAAAAAATAATATTAATATTAAAATAAATTTTAATAGAAAAATATTAATATAATAATAATATTTAAAAAATTATAAAAATTTAAAAAAATAAATTAAAAATTAAAAAAGTCACCACTAATGACATCATTTTTAATCTAACCAAGAGGCTAAAGACGACTACTTAGTAAGGTCAGTGATTAAATCTAACTGTTTTTACCATAAAAAATGACTGAAAATAGTTAACATACTTAAAATCAACTATTTCTGACAATTCTCACTACAACAGGTTTGGCTTTTAGCGGCGTTTTTCTGGACTTTTAGCGGCGTTTCAAAATGCCAGAAATAATATTACCAGCGTTTGTACAAACGTCGGTAGAAGCCCCATCGGTAAAGGTTTTACCGGTGTTTCATGAAAACGCCAGTAAAACCGTAAAAAAAACGCCGCTAAAAGTCGAAACCCTTTAGCGACGTTTTAGTCAGCTTTTTACCGACGTTTTCTAAACGCCGGTAAAACCTTCCACACCGGCCAATTTATTTCTCGCGATTTTTTGGCGCGTGATATTCTGTCGGGATACCAACCCTATAGCAGCGTTTTTTATTTTTTTCGCGGAATATTTTGCGGCGGTTTGTAATTTTTTTTTGCGGCGTTTTTTATCTTATAGCGGCGTTTTTTTATATGTTTATAGCGACGTTTTTTATATGTTTATAGCGGCATTTTTTTAGTTTTAGTGGCGTTTTTAATTTTTTTGCGGAATATTTTGCGGCGGTTTGAAATTTTTTTTGCGGCGTTTTTTATCTTATAGCGGCGTTTTTTAAAGTTGTAGCGGCGTTTTTTATATGTTTATAACGACGTTTTTTTAGTTATAGCGACATTTATTTATACACCTTTTTTGGCACAATTTTGCCTGTTTCATAAGTCTTTTTCCTTGCTTATTGATTAAATTTCTTATTTACAATGAATATCATGCAAAACATTATAGATAAATTGATTCATATATATGCAAAATAGTACCGTCTAAAAATACATACAAAAAATGTTAGTAACATCATTAATAAAATATAGGATAAAAAGTATTATTAGAATTATTGAAGTACATGAATACAATTGTTAATCCTAATATTGTTTAGATACACAATTTGGGAATTGTTATGAAGCTTGTTGGAACCAAAACTCTTTACATTATGCCCTGCGAAAAAAGTTAAAAGATTTTAGAAGAACAAAATACTATAATAACAGACAATGTCCATTAATGATCACATAACGTAGAATAAAACACAAAACTGTACGAATTATTTGGTTAATAGTCTTGTTGCATGCAAATAGATGTATCGACAATATATAATTACAAGTATAAAATATTCTCATATCAAAAACAGAATGAAGAATTCTATCCTTATTTATGCATTATCTAGATCCAACATAGTACCTACGTATGGTCCCAACCACAAGATATAAGATTTAGCTTTGCGCTTCACACAAATGCAAACACAAGAATAAATTATTGACAAATAAGCACAATCAGTAACAAATAATTATGAGTGATGCAAAATGACAATGACACACAAAACACATCCAAATTAGAAATTCTAACAAAGTGCGTTAGTAAACTTCTTCAGTTAGAGTTAATGAGAAGACACGAAATATAATTATAACTCATAAACCCACATGGATTTCAAACAACAAATAAAACCAACAATAAATAAAACAAACATCAAATAATTTCAACACTTCATATCTACATACAAACCAGCCCTCCAATCGGCTAGATTTCACCAATACGTATTGCTCTAACATAGAAAACAATTCACCAAACCGCAAATACAAACTTACTAGTTCTCATCTGGAGAGTGCTGGTTACTTGATGGATGAGGTACCTACGACACAGAAATGAACAATCCATGGTTAGTAATTTCCATATAATTACTTGATTTAAAGAAATGTGTTATATGAACATATCCTGTAAATATTACCTCTCCACTAGGTGGCTCGTAATTTTGCTCTTGTGGCAAGCCCAATGATGCACAAATCCTGGACAACTGAGATTCACATGTGTTCATCTTACTACCAAGTGCTTTTTGCAGTGTTCTCATTTGATCTTCCAATACTCTTATTCTATCGTCTGCCTCATTATTCACACTTAGAGGGCCGCCTGAGTGGTGAGATGCTGATACCGATGTCGATGCCCTGTACATGCTAGGCATTGGACCTAATCCTAATCCACACACTTGATCATGTCTTTCTGGTCCCATCACTTGAGTAAATGCATTATCTTCCATCTCTGGAAGACTTGCATTTGACTCTTGGATAGAACTTTGTAACTCATTTATCTTCTCTTGGAGGAGTTCTTAAACCCATTACAAAAAGCAATGTCTTATTACACGAAATTTATCACAACCACAAATAAAGTAATAGAAACTAAACTTACGATTGCGTGTACAGAGTCTTGATCAATAGGTCTCCCATCTTTACGAGTCCGATGGGTGGCTATGAACACTTTGGCTCATGACGGCTGTTCACCACTTGATGTCTGTTCCTCGGATGTAGAAAGATACAATTACAACAAGACCTAATCATATGGTTAACAATATGGGCAAAAAAACTAACCATTTCATTCAGTAATCGCGTTATACTCTTTGTTCCTCCAGTATGTGGCATTGTTTGAACAAAACGAGTCATTCTATTTGTTCCGCTACGTCTCTGAAACAAAGATAATGTTTAATAAAAAGATACAATTCATCATTACGTAACTAGACAATAAAGAGCAAAAATTATATTACCCGTCCTTGCTTCGAATGCCACTGTGTTACGAGAGCCATCCACTGGTCTCGTGGAATTCGATCTGATTTATTGTTGACAAGGTCATCAATATTGGGATAACGTTCGTAGTACTCTGCTTTCAGGTCATACTTATAGTCTTTCCATTTCTTACCCAAAGACTGTAACACCCATTTGTCTCCTTATGGAGGGTATGAAAACCTTGCCTGAAAAAAAGCATACAGTATTAAATTGTGTTATTGGGCCCGTAAGAAATAATGCGATAGTATGCGTAGACAATAATGCAATCTTTTCTTAACAATTCCAAGAATTCTTTCTTTTTCTGATGCCAGAATTCGCCTACAATCTTGTATATTTAAAGGGAGCAATTGACAATTCCTTGCTAAAGTCCCCAGAAAACTAGCCAAAGTACGAGCTTCGGGTCCGACATCAAAGTTGGTCCCCTTCGTCTTGTTTCTGAGTCTTGACCTGTAACACATATGAGGAAAAATAACATATCAGTCAATGGCGCTTGATAATAAAATGTCATAACTGTAAACTGTGGTTGGGGTGTTGTCTTTCTGTTGACCTTGTGGGTAAACGCTTTGTGAGGATTGCCCCTCGAAGACCGTTCGTATATCTCTTTTCCTCGACATTTTTTAGCTGTAATCTACAAAAAAAAATTCTCGTTATTTATAGATTCATATGTAAATAATTAAGAAAAACAAAAAAACATATGTAAAAGGTTACCTCATGTAGATAAAGAAATCAATAACACAGCAAAGATAACATTTGAATTAACCTTAACCAACATTGTCATCATCATCCTATAACTGTTGCTCAGTAAACACATCAACGAAAATGCTGTCTATATCACTCCTAACCAACTCAAAATCATCATTCTCTGTCTCTATCTGATTTGTTAAATGGAGAATATTCCCCTCCTCGTCAGGGATATTCACATCAATCAGACCATGTGACATTTCATAGTTATATTGCAAACACACCTAATCATCCGTTAACTTTAATAATAAAACATGAGCTTTTCTTTTAATTTCCAATTTTAGGTGTTTTTGAAAAAATTAACTTGTTACTATTTAATTTTAACAATGAAAAATGTCACATCCCAACAAGCATAATAAAACATCATAATTAATTATGAAATTTTGTGTTTTGTGATGGAATATGACCAATTGTTTGTTTTGGTTTTATCAAACTAACAAATAATATGATATGTATCCAAATCCAAGTCTAATTGTGATTTCGGAAACATCATCATCAATCCATGTCTTGGTGCCTTCAAATTGCCTCTCTAGCAAATCGAAGCCGTTTCGAGCCATCAAGACGAGAAAAATAAGTTTATTCGGGTTCAATCGGAGGGCTTGAAAGAAATTTTGGATCCGTTCACATAAATTTTCCCAAGCCTGTCGAATCATACTCGAGACTTGCAAAATTCAGAAACGACACACGAAAGAGTCAAAATTTATCCAATGGCTTCATACAAAGCCAATGGAAAAAAACAGAAGTCGAATCGGACAAAGATCGGGCCAAAAAGAAACAAAGAAAGAAAAGGGTCTGGCGTGCAAGGCCGCAAGAAGCACCTGTGCGCAAGAAGCAGGCATGGCGAGCTGCCTTGCAACGCAAGCAACCACACCTGCTGCACACTCATGCACGCAGCTTGCTCATGCCGCGGCATGATGCCATGGCCGCTGCATTCTGCCGCAAAATTTCAGTTTTCAGCCTTTTCAAGTCTTTTTTGCATGCTTGGGCTTCCAGAACATTTCCAATGCATTCTCCTTGAAGATTTTGAGTTCCTAATGACTTTCAATACGGATTCGAGTGCCAACACCTCTCCGGATAGAGTTTGAGCAATCAATTCGGATCAAATATTCGATTCGAAAATTCAAATCCAAGGCCAATTAATCAAGGGAAGATGCATGCATGCAAAATTATAATATTTTAAAATATGTTTGTATTTTAAATTATGCATTGTAATTAAATTTAGGAAATTTATATAATTTGTATTTTTATGTTTTATTTTATTTTATTTAAATTGTATTTAAGTTAACTAGAGTTAGTTAGATTTTTAATCATGGTTTGTACTTGCCTATAAAAAGGTCACTTAACTTTATTGTAAGAGAGCCTTTGTTGAAATGAAAAATTGAAAAGCTTTTGCTTTCTTGAGTTCCATGATGCTTGGTTGGCTCATGTGAATACTTATTTTCCTTTATCCAAATTTCCATTTGCAAGAAGGAATTTGGTGGTGGAAGAACCTTGGTGGTGGAATCTCCTTTATCCTTGGTTCACCCTCAAGTTGGTGGAGGAATCCTTTATACTTGAGGTTGGTTTTTCTTGCAATATTTTAGCTTCATTTTCCTACATTTCTTTGGTTATTATTGGATGATTTTGGAAGGTTGGTTATTGGAGATTTGAACTTATTTTTGGCTGGACTTGAAGTAGATAGAAATTAGGATGAATGTGGTATGGAATATGCATGAAATAGCATGATTTTAGGCTTGTTTTTATGCTGGAATTTTGAGATGCCATTTCTGAAATTTTCATCACTAAAAATACAAGAAAAGGGTTGTCATTATAGATCATCTGGTATCAGAGCTCTTGGTTGAGTTGATAGTGCATTGTGGTGAGAGATTGGTGTTGAAATCTGAAAATTTTTCTGCTGGAACCTGTGGAAATTTTCTGCATGAATTTTCTTTGTCTTGGCTGAAATTAATTGCTAGATATAGGCTGAAAAATTTTGCATGCATTTGTGGTATGAAGGAGTGATGTTTGAAGTGTTGAATGGAAGATTAAATTGAGTAAGAAGTGGAAGTAGATAGCTGTTGGAC